>JAJOOS010006811.1:0-18266 GCA_029582725.1 Solanum chiquidenum
CATTTAAATACACAAAATCCACCTCAAAAATAAATAAATTAAAAAACTGTAACTTATTCTCACCAAATCTGAAATCCTTCTATTGGCCATTGTTCGACCTATAATTCCAGACATGTCTGGTCCTTGTTAGCTAAAATTCAAAATCCTAATAATAAACACAAAATATATAAGTCAAATCTGCTTGAGGAAAAGCAGATGCAACATACATTGATCATTGAATACATCTACAGTTCATAGAAGTAGATACCAATAATCTCAACAGATCACGAAAACTCGATCTGGAAATTAACTATTACTGCTAATTATTACAGTTGTTGTTAGGTGTTTGGTGGTGGCAGGCGCTGAGAAAAGTGGAGAAAGTTCGATTTTCCTGTTTACCTTGTTAATGGCGGACGATTATGGGACCCGAGAGCAAAAGCTATACAACTCCGACTCCTCTCTCCCTTTGAAGGACAAAATTACCCGATAATATTGTCCACGGAATATGTCTGCTACCAATGAATATGAATATTTAATCAATTAGTAACACTTTGTTTGGTCTTTGAATCGTTAAATATTGTTTCATCATGTATTCTATCATTTTGTAACGATAACATTGGTATAGATTAGTTTATAAATATTATTTTACATTGCTATATAATACTATCATCTATTAATAATTTGAAGAATAAAATTACAAAAAGAGTAGTGTGTCAGTAGGCTACTAATATAAAATGTAGGATAAAATAAAAATATTAAAATAAATAAAGACAAAATGAGAAAGCTATTGACGCAATTACTACATAAAATAAAATGTTTCATTTTTAACTAAAAAATGAATTTGACAATACAATATAATAAAATTTAAATAACAATCCAAATATATATTTCTCTGATCTAGTAGAAAAATATGTAACAATTTTCTTATACTTTGAACTATGAACCACGGAGTAGAGAAAGCATGTAACAACAATTCAATCAAGTTATTAGTAGCTTAACTGATTGGCTATTACACTTTCATCTTATTGACGAAGATTTTATTCCCCACCTTATAATCCTCTCTCTTTATGTTTAATTATTTTTATTTATTTATTTTTAAGAAAAAGAAGAATATTAACCATTATCCTCTTATTAAAGTCCCTTTTCATATTCCTTTTTTTTTCCTTCTGGTTTTAGGGCTCTTGGGACTTCTGAAGGGTTACAATTGGACATGTATACAGTATATATGTAGCATTGACTTATAATTTTTATTTCTTTTTCCTATAATATTATTACATTATTTTCAAATCCATTAAAAAAAAGTAAGTGACCAAGATAACACACTATTACTAGTATAGTCAAATACCCCTCTCTTCTTCTCATGAAAAATGATGAAACATAATTTCTACAACTAGATGCTAGCTGGTATGATTAATCCAAACATTTTCTATTTGTACCACTAATCTTAAGGTAAAACACTTAATTGTATCGTATGTTATTATTAAAATAATTCGTATGTTATTATTAAAATAATCTAGTTTACTATAATTAAGTGATTTAGTGAAGTAAAAATATATATTATTAATCATGGTTAAATGAAATATTTACAACTTGGGTGATAACATGGGCAATGACAAATCATTGCAAAAACCTTAAGAAAACATAAATATAGGCGGAATAATTATAGTACAATATATTTGAGTGATATATATATATATACACGTAATATAATTTTGTATATTTGGAATAGCTTTTAGATATAGTCCTACATAATACTATATGATAGGTGGCCGAGAAGTTCAATGGTACGTCCATGAATAAAATTGTAGCGTTATACGATTTAAGTATAAATATTCATACATATACATTATATGAATTTTATATATTTGGTTTAGCTTAGATAGCCCTACGTACATAAATTATATGAAAAAATATTATGCATACTATAAAATAGTACTAATACCCCAAAATGGTAAATATATATTATACATTGAACGTTCTAGCTAAACAACTAGAAATATATATACATCAACAAAATGTATTGAAGAATATTTAATTTACAAATAAATTCAATAATATGTTCTATTAAACGTTGTTACACTTATATATATATCTCAAATTCACAATACATGAAGCCTTAAAGAACCTTCTATTATAATTATTTCATATAGAGTCAAAAGAGGAGGAATAGAATGCACAGGAGAACAAACAAAACAAAGCAATGTGTAGAGGTGTTTTAATAATTCCCCTTCGCATGCCATATAATATATGATCAAGATTCAAGAAGCTACTTTATGATGATAATGATGATCAGTAGATCGAGTTGAAGAGTTAGATGATGATCGAACATTCAACAATTTCTTTGGTAGCACTTTTCTAAAAGTACTTCTCTTTCGTATTTCTTTCTTCTCCTTTCCCACCGACGACTCCGACTCCGACTCTGATTCCTGTACCAAATTGTCAATCTTATAAGTTCAATATTATACTCCGTTCAAACGTACGTGACACCATTCTAATTTTCAAATTTTTCTTTGACCGTATATGCATTTTAAATATTTTGGATTGTTCAATATTATACTTCTAGTATTTTTTAGGTGATTTCAAAATTTATAAGAAGTTTTACTCTAAAAAATTGAACGATGCAATATAGATGGAAACAAAAACGATGTATAAATGGATAGACGTTGCTACCACTTCTAATTAATAAGCAATTTTAACGTCTCTACATAACATATAGTAATAACAAGTCATGCAAAAAAAGTATTCAAAACTAGAAAGGTAATTTGATAGATTTGTGTATATATATAACTTCTCCATTTTAATCTTTATCAATCCACCATCTTATGATGGAAAGATAAAAATGTTTTACATCTTTTGAAGAAAAAAAGATTTGGCAAAAAAATAAAGAATGAAAAGAATATTCATAATTGATAATCTTATTGAACAAAGAAAATTTATACATATCCATTCCCTTTTTAGCTATGAATTTCTTGGCTAATTAGCTTTTCTTTTTATCTAAAAGAAAAAAGAAACAATGCAAAAGAACATAACTAATTGTGAAAATCACATGCACACCTTTGTTGATGATATGGTAGTTGCAATTGGGGTAACGTCCTTCAAGCCCGCCTTATTATAACCTTCACACATTATAACACAATTATTATGTTATCGATCAAGAGCTAGCCATCGTAAAATTAGTTAATTTTTTATTGGTACATACACATACCGTCATTAATCTTCTTTGTTTCAACATCCTTATCAGTAAAATAA
This sequence comes from Solanum chiquidenum, assembly GCA_029582725.1. Taxonomy (NCBI): domain Eukaryota; kingdom Viridiplantae; phylum Streptophyta; class Magnoliopsida; order Solanales; family Solanaceae; genus Solanum; species Solanum chiquidenum. The sequence continues at coordinate 3,229 of JAJOOS010006811.1, forward strand.
ACCCTAAAACTCGGTGAACCAGGGAAAGCATTACCATCCTCCTCACCAACATGAACCTTTTTAATCGCCCTTTGATCATCATCGTCATGACCATCATCCTCCTCTCCCTCATCTTCATGTAGTAGTCTACCCTTTTCATCATTTTTTTCCGCTTCCTCAACCATTGTCCTTATTTTCGCGACCCTTTTTTCATCATTTTCTTCTTTATACACCTTGGGTGCGACATAATTCAAATCAACATCACATTTTAGTGCAGAAATCGAAAGTCTATCATCATTTTCAGGCATTAACAACATTGGTTGTGTTTTTGGAGGGATATTGCATTTGTTTGATTGTTTCTTTCTAGTAGGGAAATTTGGGAGAATTGATCTATTAGGTGTGGCGACGCCATTGGCATCTATCTTGGAAACGCCACAACCCATTCTAAGAAGTCTGTAAAATGGCATTTCAATTCCTTCCTAAAATAAGAAATTGAAAGGCAAGGCCTAAAGGAATGGGAAAACAAAGAATCTAACAAAGGTGAAAGTTATCCCTCTCCATTGAATATACCAACCAACATTTTCATAACATGTGTAATTTTCTTACATATAGTTAAATTAGTTATGTTAGGATATATATATGCATTCTTTATAATATGACTCAATTGTAGATATATATCTGTTTTATAATATGACTCAATTGAAAGGCAAGGCCTATAAGTCTGTTTTTTTACCAAAAAAGAAAAGAAAAGATACATATATCTTTCTTTGCTTGAGGAGTATATTATTTGCTTTGCTATGTGATTTTAATTTTTATATGCCGATAATATATATCTTGTGCTATATTGTTTTAATGAATATAGTGTTTGAATAGATAGTATCATTTTTCATCTTTACATAATGTCACATATTTATATTTTGAATAATAAACCCACAAGAAAAGTAGGATATATACAAAGTAGAGGTATTATGAAAAAGTAAGGTAATTGATAAAATAGAATTCTTAAATAATAAATAAAGAAAAAATAAGAAGAAACTATTAAGGTAACGACGTGATCACATCAAATCGGATCGCGTAAATGAGTCTTTTAGTCGTTACCTAACAATGAATTTAAATGATACGATAAAGTAACAATCAAAACTAACATTATATTTAAACTAACAATAAAATACAATATAATAAGTAACAACCATCCAAACAAGGGGCTCTCGATGGATTCAAGATTCAAAGTTCGACAAATTACAGAAATACACACCTTTTATTTCACTTATTTCCATTATCCCCTATTACTTTTAAAAATCTCCAAAATCTCTTATTTCTTTAATGTATCCGAGCTGCATATTAGTGTATCAGAGCCAGTATTTAATGTATCCGAGCTACATATTATGTATTCGAGCTACATATTATGTATTCGAGCTAGTTTTAAATGTATCTGAGCTACATATTATGTATCCGAGCTACATATTAATGTATTCGAGCTTCAATTATTGTATCCGTTTTTTTTTAATTTTTAAGAGATTAATGTAGTTAGAAACTTATTATGGATAAATGGTAATTTCATATTAAAACTATGAGATTTATGTAATTTACACTTTAAAGTTTGTCAAAATACTTTTAAAATGAGTATTTGACATGGGACTCCCGACGGGCCATTAACTTACAGAATCTTAATGGGCTTAGAAGTCCAAAACTTGTTAAACTTATGGGCCAATACAATAGAACTACTCAACTATTTAATTCTAGTTCATCTTCCGGTTTAGGGTTTTTGCAAAAAGTTCTAGTCGATTAAACTTCCGTCTAATCGGAAAAAGTCACTAGATTTGCTCCGTCAAACTTTCCATGGATCCTTCAGCTCTTCAGTCACCAGAATTGCAGCATTTTCTCAATGTGAGTTTTTCAGATTCGATAGATTATATTTTTCTGTTTATACACACTCATGCAAGCACATTTTACTAATCCATTCGGCATTTGATTTTGTTCTGGACGATTACTTGAGCTTCTTTAGTCAAATAGTTTAAAATGGCACATTGCTCAATAATGCTTCATTTGAATTTCTGTAATTATTGATCTGGTTAGTTGAGAAACTGGTTCCTTTTGTTTTTCTCCTTGGATTAGATTCATAAAGTCTAATTTTTGTGAGAGAAGATTAGGATATCACCTGGAATAACCCTCCAACAAGAGATGGTAGTATAGAAGAAAGGGAAACCATAATTTGACATAGCTAAGTTTGTGATTTTGATACCACTTTTGCTTTTGACCTTAATAAGCATTAAGGAGACTGCAAAGACTGTATATGCTGCAAATTCCTATAAGGAATGAAACTAGAATCACTTAAAAGTTTCTATGAAGCTGTTTGAATAATTTTGCAGCTTATAAAACTAGTAAAAAGTTTTTTGTTTTTTGGCTCAATTATCTTATGATGCTCCTTGAATGAATTTGGAGCTCTTAAACTAGTGAGAAGATAACTTTTGAGCTCATTTATCTTTATCACAGTTTGATCTTACTCAAGCTACATGAGAAGTGTAGAATTTGCTAGTTACCTTTTTGCTTGCGGGAATGGCTGATTATGTCACAAGTCTTGTGCCATCAATCTATCAGGAAGACACTCAGTGAAGGTCAATCTTGGAAAAATCATGATTCGTTAAAGTTGATCTTAACTCATTATTTTTGGATTTTACTTTAAATGCTTAATGAAGTAGTCTTTGATTTTCTTTTCACCAGAATTTATAAGCTGAATTCTTGTGCTGCAATATTTTGAGGCCTGTTGGACACAACATACTAGTAAAATAGGATCTTAGTCATGTATTGCCTCAAGAATTTGTTTTTTTTCTCCGAATAACAGTTTATTTCAAAGCTTCTCCAGTTACTTCTAAACATTTTTTCCTCATAACTTCAGTAAATATGTTAACACACATATCTGTCAACCATTCCCTGCCTCTTCACAAAAATACATATTTGTGAGGATCATTCTGATCTTGTTCATTGCCTTTTCCTTTTTCGCCATATTAGGCTAAGAGGTTCAGAGTGCTTTGGAATCTTAAGCTACTTGAGTGCAGAATCTTGTATCCCTTATAGTATTAGAATGGATATTACATGACTTGGAATTGTGTGCTGACTTGATTTGATTAAGTTCCCCCCCCCCCCGGGGTTGAGCAATTTATAAAACATCAGTTCTCCAGTTAACTGTTGTGTTTTGCTTTTCTTAGGGTTCTGATATGGTTAAGTGTCTTCATCTCACTAATTTTTGCTCTGCAATTCTTGATTTTCTACAGCAAGAGAAGGAAAGGGCCATGATCAATGAAATGGTTGGAAAGCTTACAAGTGCTTGCTGGGATAAATGTATCACTGGCACACCTGGAAGCAAGTTCAGCTCCAGTGAATCTAATTGTCTATCTAACTGTGCACAACGCTATATGGAAATGAGCCTCATGATTGTCAAAAGATTTCAGAGCATGCAGTGAAGAACAATTAGCTGCATAATATGCACACTTCCCATTCCTTTGTGCCAATGAAAACTAAAATGTACACTGTCGATTATGTGGTAGTGATTACAATTCGCACAAAGGTCTATTCTCAATACATTTATTGATGTTAGCAGATGGTTAATTTACTTGCCGCAGATGGATGCTATCTCTCATTTGGGATTTTTGTAATCAATAAATTGATTAGTTATGTATTTTTGTGGGTATGAAATGTCCAAAACATGAATGGAGAATCTTGAATTTGGGACATCTCTTGTAGAATTGAATCACTTCTATAGAACTTTCCTACAAATCAGTTAAATTTGTCACAAAAGTACTCATCTTTATTTAAATTTAAATAACCTATCTTTGATCTTCACTCCTCTGAATATGATCTAAAACATCATAGTCCCCCTTCATCCTATCCAACGACCAAACAGCCGTTACTATTGGAGGACATTCAAAGGAAACGGAAAGACGTAAAGGATACGTTTTAACCTTCCTAATATTGCCTTCATATGTAAGACATGTTAATAAATTGCCTTGAAGATTCTCTCTCAATTTTATTGTGAACCATTTTCACCTTTGCAAAAAACTGTGCGTCTCTAGAAAACTTTTCAAGTCGAGGAGTGTGCACATCTGAAGTAAAATGAGGGTACCAAGAATGGCTATAGATTCACATATGTGATAACTTGAGGCAATTACCCAAAAAGAGAAGTGATGAAGTAGAATAGAATTTGTATCTTCACAATATATCACATATAACAGTTGGAAGTAATTTCTGGTAAGAATTTTTTTCTCTTTGCAGATTAAGCACATTTCAAAGAGCTTTCAACAAAAGAAAACTAAACGTAGAAAGAAAATATAATTATACACACAACAGCACACCTCCTCAAGGATAACCTGATCCCGTCCACTGACGGGACAGGATCTCCTTTGACTTTGTCAGTTGTTCTATAATAATTTAAACAACAACATACAGGCCAACTACTATTGCTGGTTGTCAATCCGGTAAGCACTATCACTGACAGTAGTCCGATTAGACTCTCCAATTTCAGATGCCATGGCAATTACGTCAGGCGGTATATTTAAAGTTCCACTTCTTCTTCCCCAACTAGAGCGCCTAGGATGTAGGATACTACGCCCTTCAGCCAAGGTAGTGTTGCTTAGCTCTGGGGATGCAGCCAAGAGCTCTTCATCCTTATCTAACTGATTATCATTTCTAGGTTGTTCTTCAAAATCATCAGTTCCTGTTGCAGTCTCATGCCAACCTGGCTTCCTTCCCATTTCTAAGTCGCTCATTGTTTTCTCCAAGTTCGGACTAACAAAACCACCAGCCACTTCACGAGCTGGTATCCCAGGTTCTCTCTGCACTCTCTCCCTGAATTTGTTCCTGGAAGGAGGAATACTGGTGCAGAATATCTCTAAGAAGTTATGGATTACACCTTTGTCAAAAGGATTGACCCGCCGATCATATCGATATCTAAAATTCTCATATGTAGACTGCAAGCAAATAGAAGACTCAAGTGTCAATCAAGTAATCTAATCCTATAAATCCAAAGGACTTCACGAGTTTGAATCACTTAGACAAACTGAATAAACAAAGGAAAAGGGAAAACATCTGAAACACTGCAGTTGTCAAGAAGAATATATTACCTGGTTTGTGCCAATAAGATAGAGATGGAAGACAGACAAGCCACCAACAAACCAGACTGATATGAATGTATAACCGATCAACACAATGGAGGCAGGAGTCTTGGCCATTGCTTTCCAGATGTTGGTCTGCTCACCATCCATGATCCTTCTAATATAGACCCAGCAGAAGCCATGGACGTATAAGCAAAGAAGGGTTGTTGAGAATACAAACATGAAGAAGAAGCGGTAATTCCTCTGCACCACCAAACAGAATGTAGTTCAATTTAACGGCTAAAACATTTCACTTAGAAATTTTGTATGAAGGTGCTTACAAAAATAGAAGCTATGATCAGACTAGGAAAATCTTTTCCAACTTAGAGACCTAGATGTCCTTTATCACAAAAAAGGGAGATGACCAAGATGTTCTACCAGGATTAAGCGAGGAGAAGATGTGCAGATAACATTGCAAATAAAAACTATTTTACGCTAGAGAAATATAAATGAACAGAAGACGAGGAGTCGTCCCCCACTGAAATCACTCAATCTTTAATCTTTAATATTTAGCAAGTAGACAATTTTTAAGTTGATATACTTGATCATTGCTAGGCTTCCTGTTTGACAAGAAAACTATCAAGTATCTTTTTGCCAATACCCCACCCCAAAAAGAGGATCCTATACTTTAGAACTAGCTTGACTATGAACTGGCTGGTGTTGTTAGCCTAAAGAGTGCATGGATGGGAAAAGTTCATGACAGACTAACAGTCGTTCAAGTGCCATTCTAGCTTTAAAACCTTTGAAGAGAAGAATTTAATGACCCAAAACATGTTCTTGAGGAGGCTTTATGGATTCAGGAAGAACAAAGAGGAGAAATGATAACTGACTGAAATCCTTTTGGGACGACAGGCAAACCCAGCAATGCAGGACCGCTGCTACTCATGAACATAAAATAAACTGTGTATGTATGTTATAACATGCAGATATCAAATCACTCAGAACTCAGAATCCAAGGCATCTTTTGGGAAACAATCAAAGTATGATCCACAAAGGGGAGAATTACAAAATCAATTGATCACAAATCAAATAATGACTAATCATCACAATTTATTGATACATACAGAACTACCAACAATTGGAGTAACAAAAAATTTTCCAAATACTGCCTCCTGAGAAGTTAAATAAGTTACGAAACTAATAAGTAAAATAGGAATATATTAAGTGCATGTGTTACTAACAAATTAAGAAAAAATGAGGAAAAACCATCCATGCTATGCAAAGATATGTTTTTTGAGAGGAATAAAAACTGAAAAGAGATTAACATATTGTAGGGTCCAACAGTAAAACGGATAAGATTTTCAGAGATTAGAACTCACCAATCCAATACATTGCCCAACCCAGGGACAGTGATGGTCAAATCGTTCCACGCAGTTATTGCAAATTGAACAGTGAGAACAGCGGGGAGGCCTATACAGCATGCAGGTATCACAATATTTGACTTTTACAGTTATTCCATTGACGTTCACGTCCTTGATGCGGGGCAAACGTAATTGTGGAGTTTGTCCAGGTCCAGTTTGAATACTTCCTTCAAAGTTCTCTAGCTCTGGAGGATGAAGATTGCGAGGAATAATACCAGGATCTCTTGCAGATGTCAGTAGAAGCAGGACTAAAACCTTTCAAAGAAAATAGCATTTATTACGTTCTATTTTGACTCATGAATCTATAATCCCTCTTGGCCATAAAATTGAAGTTCAGGAAACAACCTAATTAATAGTTCCTTTATGTTACAGAAATTAGCAAGAAACATCAAAAATCCTTTACACACAAAGAATTCTTTTTTCAAACGACACAAGGTCACCTGTATTAACATGATAATAAGGGAAAACCAGAAAGTAGGCTATCCACTTTCGTGTGATATCCAAGAAATGAAAATAAAACTGCAAGAAACTAGACACATTCTCTAGTGCAGCGATAAATAAAGGAATATACAAACTTACATCATCACATCGTTCACTATCATATGTCCCAAATAACAGCACTCTTCTATTTTCCGTCCCCACACCACCCCCACACAATAAGCTTTTTCATCACCATTATATGTATATCATGGTTAGAGATTTCGTTTTTTTTTTGTTGAAATGAACCATGATTAGAAATTTCTGTTCTTTAAAATTACTTAAATCCACCAACAGTCCAACACAATTACAATTAAGGCAAGTTAAAATCTGGCAAATTAACAACAATTTTCTGTCTTTATTTTATTACTCTATTGAGAATAGATGAAACCAATCTGCTCTCCATACAAAGACTTTCACTTTTGTTTCTAAAGTAAACTGCAGCACATCTTCCACTTAATATTAGCCTTACTTAGTGCAGTCGATTTAAAAAGTTGATCCAGAATGTAATTTATGAAACAATATCCATGCTATGCCTTTTTTACTTCATAATAGTGGTTTATGGGATGCTCTGACCATTTTATATGTTTGACATAATTATTCATGCAATCCATATCTTATTATAAGTATGTATTCAATCCATATCACCTGAAATTAATAAGATAATTACAAGGAGAATTCTTGTTAAAAAAAATTGTGCACTAATGGATATGGAGTATCTAGGAAAGGGTTAGGTTGGTTGAGCAATGGACTGCCAAACTGAGTTGATTACCAGAGGCATCTAAACATACTAGAACTAGCATGTACACTTAAGCCATTAGGCATGCTCCAGACCACCTAGTGATGTTTAGAATGTAAAGAGTAGATAGTAGTCAAAAGAACAACACTCCTAGAAGTTTCTCGTCGGATGAAGTTGTGGATTTATCATATTAATCAAGCTACAATGTTGAGCAACGACAAAAGTTTTCTTGCAGTTGGATCACAATTAATAAATAATAACAAGCCAGTCTATTTGACAAATTATCAACATTTACAATTAATGTGCAAATGAAATTTGTTTTTGTTCATGAATCACCAAACGTACTTTAATTGCCCAAACTGAATGCAAATGCAAGAAAGAAAATGAACAGCTATGTAAACAACACAGTATTTACATAATTAGAAAGAATGTATAGTCAAGTGAGCAGGACAAACTACTCATAGAATTCCATTATCCGAAAATGATCAAAAGGCACAATACTTGCTTTGATTCCACCAGCTAAGACAGCCAATATAACCCTAAAATATTTGAAATCATGCTTACAGAATAAAAGCTTAGTTGCCAGCAAAAAATATAAGCACTTACATATAGTGTAAAAACAACAGCTATGACCATGATAGACCACCCCCAATGACCAGCAAAGTCATCAACAAGTTTCCTCGCAACAAATATGCAAAACACAGCAACTGGGGCAACTATAAGGAAGATAGTCATAAAGAGTGATCTCACATCAGGACCAAATATGAACCTTCCTTGAAGACAAAATTTCTGCATAATCAAAAGGCAATACTTAAATTAAAAGAGAATAAGCAAAATCACGAGATGTGCTGATTAAGACAGCCAAAAATGCAAAAAGAAAAATAATGTCAAAATTTTAGCAACAAACAACAATATAGCTAACTGGGATAACATGCTAACTATACATGTTAGTCTTTACGACAAAAAGCAATGTCCGTAAAGTTCCAATGTTCCATTAGCAGTAAAATTTTGACTTAATGTATTTGTAGCCTGTAGGTAACTGTTTTGTTTTGCAGAAAATTCTGGAAATAGATAGTATAGAACTTCCCTTTATTGGGGTAGCTTATGGTTTTATCCCCTTCTTTGATAACTTGGGGTAGCTTATGGTTTTTCTTCCTTTCTTTCCCTCCATTCTTTAATAACTTGGGGTAGATTAGTCTCCAAAAGAAAAAACCTGAGGTAGCTTCCATCAAGTCATTTAATTTTTATTATTTTTTATGAGCGTGGTGGCCGCGCCAGCTTTCGCGTACCTCGACCTAATCCACAGGATACCTTCCACCTCACACCCACAACAAGTACTAGGTAATTTTGTCCACCAAGGCTTGACTGCTAGGCCACACCCTTGGGTGCTTTAATTTTGTTTAGTAGTAACTCTCCTAGATGAGGAGAAGATTTTGGGGTCAACAAGTACTGCCTCAGTGTTTATTCTTTTTTCCTCCATAGAGAGTCAGAAGAATACAGAATCTTGCAGCAATTCTGCTTTTCGGACTCTCGTATTTACTTCTGATCCCCAGAGAGATTCCTAAGGTTACTGGAACAACTCTTACAACTTTTATTCATTTTACTTTTGATCTTCGGGTTATGGAGACCTCAATTACTACATTAGATACCTGCTACCTACCAACATAGGTATGAGGAAACTTTGTCCACCAAATCTTAGGCAAATGAAAAGAAATCACAAATCATTTTGTCTCTACAGTCTACTTGCATTTGCACCCTAAGTCTAAACATACATGGTTTTTTGACCACTAGAGGCTAGACTACATAATTGGATGCAATCTCAATCATATACTAACACTTCCTGACGTTGAAACCTTATCACTCAATAATTTGCTACCCTAGCTGCAGGGAATCTTTCCTCAACTAATGCACAACCTAGCAAGATCACTTTCCATCGAATAATGATTTTAAGTTTCTTATTTCCATTTATCAATGAGCTTAATTAGCTCAAACAGACTCTTATCTCAAATCCAAATGGCATGTCATCATAAACCACTGCTGAACCTCATTCCACCACCAAAATAAATTGAAAAAAGGAAACAAAATACTATCTCCTGACTCGTGTATTCTTTCTTACAGGACAAAACTTGAAAAGGTAGATAATAGATACTTAGTAAATGGATTAGCTGTCAGGTGGCACCACCTGAACTTACAGTATAATGGTGCCAGTTTAAGTATTCCACACAATAAGTATGTGTTCAATTGTCATTGTCCCTTTCCCGTTGCTTAATCTCCTATGTGACAAAAGAGAATTTAAAAGATGCCAAGTGCTTAATGCTTGTGGTTGGCACAAAAATGGTAGAAGATAAAAGGTTAAGAACAGAGGTAACAATACAAATTGTCATCAAAAACTTATTTTTGGAAGCTAAAATCTACCACGTGAAATACAAAAATATGGACTATAAACAACTAATTCAACAGCCTGTTAAACTATTCTGAAAACGATGCAGATAATGAAATCAAAAGTCTGGTATCTCGAGCAATTTAGAGATCAAAATTACAAATCGATTCCACTACAACCGAGAATTCAATCATCAAACTCCTACAATAAATTGAGAACAATTTAAGCAGAAAAAAACACAATACCACACTCATAATCATTATAAAACCTAAAATATGCTTAAAAGTAGGATGAGTAAGGGAAAACAAATCGAGTACTCACATTACTGCCTTTCCAGGTCTGATACATCCGGAGAAACGCCGTATTTTCAACTGCGCCACCATCGGAACCCGTACTCCTCGGCGGAGCGACTCCATTCATGTCTTGTTTCTCTCTGTAACAGGAAAAAAAAATTGGGGAAGAAAAATGAAGAAAAGCTGTACAAAATGAATCGGGAAAAGGTCAAATGAAAAGAAAGCAAAAAAGCAAAATGAAAAAAGGCGGCTTTTTATTTGTTTATTTTTTATCTCTAACTTTTATTATTACTATACTGCTTCACTATTTCTTCTATTTTGGGTTCTTTGCAGGGGGTTTGACTGAAATTCTAGCAAATGGCAAAACGTTGACTGCGTCAGATCACGGCGACACTCCATTGTATAAAAGGAAATGGACGGTGGCGGCGTTAATGTACATAAATTTAAATGGATTATGTATAATACAACCTTTTGTTAATTTGAAGAAAAAAAAATCAAAATATTGTTTGATTATGTATAATACTTATTTTTTCACTTTAATTTGAAATTAAATTGAAAAATAATTCTAATCACTTTTTTTGAGCTATACATGAATATTTTAGAATTTTTGGACAAATGAATTAACTGTCATCATCCCATTTGGTAGTTATGGATGATTGAAATAACATTTTTCTTTGTATAACAACCAATACGCTCAGGTAAACTCCAAATTAAAGAAACATGAAAATAAAAATATATCACTACTTGTCAAAATTATGTTAAACATATCCTTTTTTAAAACAAAAGGCATCTTTCCGTTTTGTCCATGCTTGAAATACTTTTTATCTTTTTTAAATTAATATATTTTTAGAGTTCATGCTTCAATATCTTTTCAAATAAAATGCATATTTAAATAGATTAATTTCAAATATCATCTTTAACTTAAATTAAAATATTATTCAATATTATACCTAATATCAACAAAAACTTGAGCATGAAGAGTGAGTGGCAATTGAAATGATTGAAGGCAAGTATTTTTCAATTGTGGAATTAAGTGGGGGACAAATTATGGAATTGCCGACTCTTTCTCTTTCTGTGGTGTGGCATTGGTGAAAGTTAGACCAATTAAGATTATTTTTTATGAGGAAGTCATAATTAAATAATTGTCACATCATAAACATATGAAAATATTGGGATCATGAATTTAACCATCACAGTAGAATTCGAAGTCCTCCAATTTCAGTTTTATGGTAACACTAATTTGTCACGATTCTAATTTACAAGTACTAATAATAAGACTAAACTTAGAGATTATCAATTTTTTTGAGATAGATAAGTCGAGTTTTCCTCCAAATATGAATTTTAGATATGCCATATGCCTAAAGAGACAAAAAAACAAAGAGATGTGGCACTAACAACTTCGAGTAAGTTAATGTTCTCGTTATGTTATATATTCATCAACTTCGAAATATGAAAATAGATGATAAAATATCTCATATTTGAGTGTGATTTTGAATATGCAAATGAAAAATCAAATTTAAAAAGACAAACTTTGAATTTAATTATAAATCAAACGGTCAGAAACATCCCAAAAAGATTCAAAAGTTAGTTGTAAAAGAGTTGATGTTAACAAACTTTATATCCTTAAAACCAATAGGTAAAAGTTTTTAAGAACTCATTAAAAACCATCATGATTCAATAATGCTTAAAAACAATTGCCACCGTTAATGGCTTCAACTATGCTCTAACAAATTAAGTTAATTTTTTTTTAAAATTAACCAAAATAAATGATTCATAATTAAGTATTAAAGGTCCAAGATCTTTATGACGCGGAGTCTAATTAGCATAATATAATTAGATAAATGCAAAAATTAGTTATTGTCGCAATCTCTTGTGGGGTTTCTGTTTATGAATACATATATTTTTAGCCTAAATTTAGGAATTTTCAATATGGCCATCCATTTGAAGATATTGAGTAGTTTACCAACTAATTGGGTATTTGAGTTGACCCAAAATCATATAGGTGTCCCAAGAAAAATCAGAATATTATTAAACAGCACATTTTGTATTAATTAATTAATTGGAATTATTATAATAGATATTAATCTGTATTGCCAACTGCCAACAACCAACGTCAAGTGCCATGCCAACTATACAATTGTGTTTTACTTATTCGTTGTCTCTTATTTTAATTTTTATTTGAAAAATAAAGTGAAGACCCTAAATTGATACATGTAGGAATGTGTGTCATTTACGAATATTTTCTAAGAAAGATACTACTGCAAGCATAAAACTGCAACATACTCAGAGTAGTTTTACAAATCACATAGTAGATTTGATAGTAGAAAGTTTATTTTTTTTAAAAAAAATTCAAAGTAATCTAGAAAAAAATAACTGAAGTACAAAAAACAATAAAATAGTAACAATTAATAAAGATGACAAATAGTAACAAAACGAAAAGTACAACAAAATAATAATCAAAGTACAAGAAACAACAAATAGTAATAGAAAGGAAAAATTATATATAATAGCAAACTATTAATTCAAATTAAATGTTATAATCATAGTTTGATTTAATTGTACCCCATAGGAAATTGTTGTTATTTCGCCTCTCTCCCTGGTGAATCTTGCTCGCCACTCTTGTTCTCGTTGGGCAGTCTCGCTCGCCTCTCTCGCTTCTATACAAACACAAATGTATAAAATATGTTTGTGTTTGTATAAAGCGAGAGAAAATTGTATATATACATATATTTTCGTTCCCCACTCTCCGCTCTTCCAGATCTCGCCCACCACTCTCCCAGATCTCGCTCGCCATTCTCACTCGCCTCTCTCACTTTACACAAACACAAATGTATACACTGCGTTTGTGTTTGTATAAAGGGAGAGAAAATTATATATACAAATACAAATGCATATATTTTCGTCCTATACACTTATGATTATACAAATACGATCATCCCCTGCCCAGTTTTCTTTTGTCTTTCTCTCTTTCTCGCTTTATACCAACACAGATTATACAATTGATTCTTTTGTATATGTATACAAAAACAGATTATACAATTGTTTCTTTTGTATATATGTATAGCAAAATAGCCATAGCAAACATAACGTTTGTTATAAAACGCAATTATGCAAACTATAGCTACAACATACAAATATGATTTTTGTGGTTGCTATATGTGAAAGTTAAAATTGAAGGTCAACAAACATAAGATTAATACTAGGGAAAAAGGACAAATATACCCTCGAACTAGAGCTTATATACCTTTTATACTAACGGACATACACGTGTCATAATCTTATCCACCGACCAACATTTATTAAATATTGGATCGACGGATAAGATTGTGTCACGTGTCCCTATTAAGTCTTCTGTCAGAGTGAAGGGTATATATGCTCTAGTTTTTTTATGGCAGGGGCACCAATGTTCCAAAAGTATGACAAAAGGTATCTGCATATCATTTACAATAGTTCGGGGGTATATTCGTCCTTTTTTCCTTAATACTATGACTACTAATATCAACAGACAACGAGACAACACATTGGACTTGTTCCCGCAATCTTAAGGTTGAAGTTGAATGATGCGGTGAATAAGCCCATGTCAACTCCATACTCATCAAGGGCCCAATTAACCGCTGGACTCCTTGGGCCTGGGCTTATCTAAAATAAAATTTCAAGGCTCCAATCACAAAAAAAAAGGTCCTACCGGGAGTCGAACCCAGGTCGCTGGATTCAAAGTCCAGAGTGCTAACCACTACACCATAGAACCCAACATGTTGCTATAATCCAGACTTAACATACTTAAAACTCGGCTGTTATAGTAATACAAACCAATTAGCTCCCAAGTTCCAAATTGAGTTGTATTGGGCAGCGGCACAGCTACATAGACCTAAGAATGACTACTTTAACACCTTTATCGAAAAATTATATAGTGCAGATAAAACATAAAATGGTGCATATAGGTCAAAATAAAAATAACTTTTTAGAAATCTAAAACAAAATTTTGAACTTAGATATTTTTCTAATTCAAATGAATAAATAAAAAAAATAATTTAAGTTGCGGTTACTAAATTGTGCTTTCAATTCTCGCAAAAAGTTTGAGAAAAAAATTTCTCATCGAAAGTACTGTGAAATTTGAATTCTAGATTCATCATGATCTAACTTTTGGAATCGAGTTAGTTAGAGCGGATAACCATTTTCTTTACTCAAACATGTCAAAAAAAGAGAGAACTTAAGAAAGGAAAAAAAGAGACGATAGAAATAATATATATGTGCATATTAATTCACTAATATTATGTAAAATAAACTTTTGTGATCCAAATCTTTCCTTAAACCCTCACATATAACAGAAACTTAATGCACCGAGCCAGTATTATTCATTTTGGTTGGGGCTAACCCATCGGTGGCCCCCTAAACTTGGCACAATCTTTCACTTAGACACCTTAACTAGGCTTTGTTCATTTTAGACACCTCATGTCACGCCCAACTGTGTCAATTTGACACTTTTTCGACAATCTGCCAAATTTGTAAGATGTGTGTAATACACGCACTGATGATGTGTCAAAGTGACAAATTAAATAAAAACACGTGGCATATTTATTAAAAATATTTTTTAAATAACATGTAGATTTTTTTACACAAAAAATAATTTTAAAAAAAACCAACCCCACCAAGTCATCTTCT
>JAJOOS010006812.1:0-39313 GCA_029582725.1 Solanum chiquidenum
TATATATATATATATATATATATATATATATATATATATATATATATGGATTTTGTCTTAATCTTAAATAAATTAATGATGGGAATATGAACAAAGAACGTATATATTTAATTTTTGGTGCACTCTTTATATATTTACCAAGTATACAATAGTTGTTTTCTATCTAAAATGACTGTTTTTCCAATTTTATTCTATTGCTTTTGATAATTAATTCCCATTAATTCAATCAGAAGTTCTTATAGGAACTATTTAATTTTTTATTATTACTTATATGAAGTTTACCCTTTAAATTGAACCTTTAAGCTATTTTTCTTATGAAATTTGCAAGTAAAGTTAGTTTACTTAAAACATATTTAATATAATATGTACTAATAGGTCATTATTAAATTTTAACTTTAAACTCAATAAATTAAATTGGGGATGGAAGAAGTAACATTGGTTTTTTATTTATACATAATAAATCTAAGTACGTAGCACTTAAAATGTTTTCAATTTTTAAACATATTTAAGATTGTTGTGCTCGTTGCCCAAGGATGGAGTGCTTTTTATGAGTTTTTTTTTTTAAATTTCAGTCCAAAAGAATGTCACATTACTATAATTAGAAACAGTTAATTAATTTTACAATTCTCTTTTTACCGTCAGTAAAATAATTTATAGCTATATAAATATTTAAGAATTGTTTTAAATAATAATTATTTTTTTAAAATTTCTTAAATATCATATCAAATTAAACAATGTCACATAAAATGAGACAGAACGAGTAATACCTTTTATTTTCTAAATAAAAATGAGATAGCAAAATGAGGGAATAAAATGTGATTGCATGTGCTAAGAAGGTGTTAGATGTTGAACACAAACATATAGTATATGCATATTATTTCTATTATATTATATTATAATTAAAAAGGGAAAAATTCAAGTAAAAAAAAAGAGAAAAGAAAATAAAGATGCACATGAGCATGAGGCAGGCACAAAATACCATGTAGGGTGCACATGTAATTTGATCTCAATAATTGCTACCTAAATAATTTTCCCCTAATTACCTTTACAGCTGAATTGGGTTCTTCATCTCACTTTTAATTCAACACGCTAATAATAATGTTTTTTTTTTGTGTACGGTAGCCAAAAAATAAAATTTAACCTATAGTATTATGTTAGCAGAAGCGTTTCAAATATATTAATGGTCTAAAGTAAAAATTATATAAATATCTTAATGTTATAAACTTAAGAATAAAAGAACAATATAAAGATGAAGACAAGAAAAATATAACACAAGATGAACAATATGAGATAACTTTCTTTCTTTCAAGTTTTCATCAAATCTTCAAGTGTATACAATATGAACCCTTATGCCTCTATTTATAGTGTAACATAGAGGCATACAAAATGTTAGTCATAAACATTAATATAATGGGAGAGGTTATCAAAGTGAAAGGTTACAAGATCATAATGGTTATAAAGGTGGAGGTTATGATTATCTTCATAATGGAGGAAAGTAATGAAGATAATGGGTGAGAGTAACTTCTTGGTGTAGTGGACATCCACACTATAATATTTTATAACACTCTCCCTTGGATGTCCATAACTAATATACCTCGTTAAAACCTTACTAGGAAAAAATTATGTGGAAAAAAATACTAGTGAAGGAAAAAGAGTGCACATATCTTTTAATACGCTTTGAATGTTGCCTCGTTAAAAACCTTACCAGGAAAACTCAATTGGGATAAAACCATGGTAAAGGAAAAGAGTACAACGCGTATTTTTCTCCCCTGATAATTTTTTTACTTGATATATATCTCGAAAATAATGCATTCCAATCTTGTATCACAACTTCTCGAATATTGATGTTGGCAATCTTTAGTGAATAAGTTTACAAGATTATCACTTGAATGGATCTTTGAACGATTATCTCATCATTTTGTTGAAGATCATGTGTGAAAAAGACTTTTGGTGAAATATGCTTTGTCCGATCTCCTTTGATTGTATTCTCCCTTCAATTGAGTTGTATATCATTTTTGTATATGGTGGCTGGAATATTCTTTTCAAAAGAAAATCACATATTTTCTGAATATGATAGACCATGATTCCAACCAAATACACTCCCGACTTAATTCATAGATCAATATTATTTCTGCATGATTTGAAGAATTTGTTACTAATGTGATTCTTTGAATTTCCAAGATATTGTTGTATCTCCATATGTAAATAATAGTCCATTTGCGATCGAGTTTTATGCAGATCAAATAAATATTACGCATCTACATAATTAAATCATTTTTGACTCGGGAATTGATCATTTCAATTTTATTGAAGCTCGTATTTTCTTCTGAAAGAAAATCACACATCTTCTATGTGTTCAGTCACTTGCTTTGTTAATTTCTTGTCATAACTTGAATGATACTATGACAATCGTTTCACATAACTTTCGTTATGTATATCAAATAATCTTCTAGCATTTGCATAACCAATAATCTGTAAGTGCACCAATTGTACTAATACATGACATTTTAAATCATTTTCATGAGATCAAAAAGATTTTTTCTCTGTATTAAGCAGTCTCAAAACCATTGGGTACTCAATGAAATTACTTTAAAACCTTTTAAATCCTTCAAGGATTTTCATATAACCTTCGTTGTCTAGTTAGACATAATAATAATTCATTATGCATATTCAAGTATTTCATCTATTGCCAGACTGAAACAAGTCTCATTGCATCCACCACTGGAGAATATATCTCCATTTAATAATGTCAGGATTTTATGGCCCGAGGCACAAACTGCACTTTATATCTTACAGTTATACTTTTGCACAATGATTCATTTGTACCACACTGACATTATATTTTGATCCATGAACTATAAGATCAAAAACATCACTTTTCTAAGTGAAATAAAAATATACTTGAATAGTGCCAATAATTTATCTGTCCACACGATATGACAGATTTGAATTTAAGATCCTCGTAACCATTTATAGCATTAAGTGCTACTTCATATCAAAGATACTGTCGACGATCATTTTGATATCAATTTCAATACGACATAACTTATCAAGATCTCTTCATTTTTTATCATTTTCAAGTACCTGAACCTTTGCCAAGATTTTATAAAGTGTTATGTCATAGTGCTCTTTCAAATCACTTACCTCATTATCATGACCATTTTGATAATTTACTCCTCTCCTTCCTCAAGGAGTTTTACGTTTGGAATCGATTGGTCTATCACGCTTCTGGTGTACCATAGACTATGTCTTTTAAGGATTATTCATTGGAGCATTTGCAGCTTAATTAAAATATTGGGTCAGCAAATAAATCAGGCAAATTATTTGCAACATTTTGCAAATGAATTATCTCTTGAACTTCAAGCTCAATTTTTTTTTAAACGAGGTTCTAGATAATTCACCCCACACATAATTTTCATGCTAAGCATATCTCCCCCTAATGTTAGGAAATCTAACATTTACCCAACCTCATTTGGGGATCCATCTTTGTGCGTGGTGGAGCAATAAAATCATATGTGCGCATATCAAATATTTAGATGGAAATTATTTGGTTCCTGACCCTGAATCAATTGTGATGGGAGAACCTTGTTGTCTTGATGCATACACGTTAAATAAACTCATCTCATACCAAATTTTATTTGAAAGATTTGTTCTCATAATCAATGGTCTAGCTATAATTGGAGGCAAATGATTTCTGCTAAACGAACCAGTATTATCAACATAATTTTATAGTTTGAAATTTTGCTCTTAATTTAACAATTTGAGCAAACAATCTTACAAAAACCAATTTGTAAGTTGATACAAATGCACATGTGACCATACCATATATGCATCTATTAAATCATAATAGTAAGTGGTCCATATGGCAGGTGAACGGGCCCATATTCACCTTTTTATATGTTCCAAATAATTTCAGGGGATACAATTCCAACCTTAGCTGGTACAATGATCATTTTATCATGAGAACAATCAACACATGAGAATTCTTGAAGAATATTTTATTTCTTCAACATATAACCACATGAATTTTTAATTCTTTTGCATCACATTTGAACCGAAATGGTCAACCGGTTATGCCAACTGATATTTATTCTAGTAAACTTCTAGTTTACTTTTGCATGCGATTCCATCATCATGCCTATATTTGTATACAACAAACAAGAGAAAGGCGGGTAACCTTTTATGTAAATATTCATAACCCGCTTTGATTGTAGTAATCTAAAGATATTTGATCTTTCAATAATTTACAGTCTCAATAGAATAATTATTTTAAATTCCTCCGAAACTATTTTCATTTCTGGATAGTAACAAATTAGTTCTTCCGAAATTCTTAATTAAGTTTGTGTACTGCCACAAATTTCACAACATCATTCTTATGTGATCATCTCCTTCAAGGAGAATACATGCAAGACTTATTTCTTGACAACCAATGACAAATTTGTGTTACCACACAATAATATTTATTTTGATCATGGCCACAACCTCTGTAGGAAAGAATTATTTCTTTCTTTTGTTAGCAATAGTTCATGATAAAACATACCACAATATTTGTGATGTACTCAAAGTATATGACCAAATAATTATTTATGTCAAAATATTTCTTTTCAATCTCTCAAACCTCCCGTAGAGGTGGGATGTGACATTTATCCAACAATACATGAATATGTTCTTATCCATACGAATACAAGTTACATTTTCTTCAAGAAATGGACCATAACCATTTGTACATGCTCCATAAGTTTTTATTAGAAACTTATTGTCATGCTTTGGCATTATCAAATTTATGTGACTCACCTCAACATCACTTTAAGAGGTCAAATGTACGAAATGTACTACCACTTTGTATTCCTTTATTTTGATGGAGGATTTACAAAACTTTTCAAATTTGGGTTGCACCAACAACAATGTGCCCATTAAATTCTCATACCACTTTGATGGATAAAAATTACCTTCAAAAATTGCCTTCACATTTGAAGGATCTTAAAAAATAATGTGTCCAATAACCTTTCATACCACTTTAATGGACAAATTACCTTCGCATTTAAAGGATCATCTTAAGAACCCATAAAGTTCTTCCTTTTAATTACTACAATGATGACCATTAACATTTTACCACACCCATATTCATCCATTCAACCACTTGTCATTTTTCAGACATATTATGCATTGCTACCACATTCACGTAAAAGAATGGAGCATATTAATTGGACAAATTTCATGACTTTCAGTCAAAAGTATACAACTTTATGTTAGTCATCATCATATCATCACTATAGTGCATTAGGACTTAAACTCAATGTCTTACCCATATAAAAATGTCTTTGGTCATAAATCAATGGGACTTGAACCCAACTTCTTATTATCATGGTGCACCGAAACTTTAACTCTGTGTCTTATTCACTTGGTGCGGTGAAACTTGAATTCACCGTCTTACCCTCAATCAATGTCTTGATAAATCAAATACATTACCAAAAAAATAATTATTGAAAACCATAAATATAATTTGAATTTGACTTAAAGTACAAGAAAAATGAACAAAATCAATTAATTAGAACAACATGTTAGAATCATATAAAAGTCCCAAGTTAAAATAAATTAAAATCTTTTAGCATTCCTTCTCAATATTGTTACGAAGATTAACATAATTTACTAACCATTTTAAAATAACCACAAAACAAACTTTGTTAGTACAAATAGTATAAAGAGGTGCAAAAATAACCAATAATGATAATCCAATCAATATGTATATGTCACATAACTCAATAACTTATCTTTTAATGAAACAAGATCATAAAGAATAATTTCTTTACAAATTATTAACTTACAAAACTAATTTTACTTTTCAAATATATAAGTGATCAAACTGCTGTACTCATATAATTTTGAGATGGTAAGAAAACTAATGATGCATAATCAAAAGTAAAATATAAAATAGATTATTTAGTAATTTATCTTGTTTCTGAGAGAAAAATAAACACAAATATTTTTACCTTCTTTATATTTACTTTGCTTTAATCCTTCAATAGTAGAACAATCGTGCTGATAATGTGTTATAAAACTTAAGAACAAAAGAAGAATATAAAGATGAAGACAAGAAAAATATAACATAAGAGGAACA
The DNA here is from genome assembly GCA_029582725.1 of Solanum chiquidenum. Lineage (NCBI taxonomy): Eukaryota > Viridiplantae > Streptophyta > Magnoliopsida > Solanales > Solanaceae > Solanum > Solanum chiquidenum. The sequence goes on from JAJOOS010006812.1 coordinate 6,119, forward strand.
ATATGAAATAACTTTCTTTCTTTCAAGTGTTCACCAAATCTTCAAGTGTATACAATATGAACACTTATGCCTCTATTTATAGTATAACACAGAGGAATACAAAGGTTAGGCATAAACATGAATATAATGGGGGAGATTATGAAAGTGAAAGGTTACAAGAATAATCGTTATAAAGGTGGAGGTTATGAAGATTATGATTATTTTCATAATCGAGAAAAGTAATGGAGATAATGGATAAGAGTAACGTCTTGATATAGTAGACATCCATACTATAATATTTTATAACACTTCAATTTTTTTAAAAACAATTTTTGTGTAGATTAGTTAGTTTGAATAGTTGTGTGGATTGTGATTTTCCTTTGACTTTATCAATGACTTTCTGTAGATGCTAACCCCTTTAGAGCTGCCGCTATATGTTTATAATATTTTTACTAAATTATCAATAATTATTTATTATAAAATTATTTATAATTAATTTATATAGCTAATTAATTATTTAAATACTACCTTAGTTCATTTTTACATGTTATTTATTCATAAAATAAATTTTCATTTTTATTTGTCAACTTTTGACATATCAAGAAAAGACAATTTTTTTTTTCATGTTTTAATGTCATCATTAAATACTATTCTCCTAAAAAAAATTCAATACTTAATACTAATTAAATATCATTTAATAGAAATAGTACTGTAAAATACATATATGAATAATTATTTTCTTAATGAGTGTATCAAATTAAATAGTGACAAATAAAAATGAACGAATGAATCAAATTAAATAGTGACAAAAAAAAATGAACGAATGAAGTATTTTATACATAGATAATACACAACTTAAACAACTTCTTTCCTTTCTTCTCAAAAACCCATTTTTCCCACTTGGAAAGGGATGATTTATACAAATTTATCTGACAATTTGCAAAAGATGTCCACAGAAAATATAAACACACATAAGAATGAAAATCAGCCACGGATGCGGTGTAGTGGATGATCCTGCTCTTCCCTTAATTAAATGTTTCGAATTTGAGTTTCGAATACGAAAAAATCTTTGATAAGGAGTGGGTTTCCCAATGGGGCTCTACGTAGTGCGAATTCGGAATAATTGGGCTCTAATGCAGTGGCAGCAGCAGACACCACATAGAAAATTTAAAAAATGAAAGATAAGTGTATGTACGTTTGTTCTATTTATATTTTTGTCCAATATTGAAATAAATGGCCGTAGAATTTCTTGTCAAGCCATCTTAATTTATAGACCAACAACAAAAATCAAATATTATTTCTTCTACTTATATTCACGTAATAAAAATGATACCATGTAACAATTTGAATTTCAACTACCTCATGAATTATGATCAATAAAATGTCACTAACGCATTATATAATTTGCCAAATAATCATGTGCATGTAAAGAAAGAAAAGAATACGGCGTTTGCACTTACAATGAAATTCTCAAGACAAGATTAACGATTAATTTAAATTTTGGACAAATTCTTTGTGTTATTAGTGTACTAAAGTTTCTACACAATTTTAATGATATTTAACACATTAATTTTCTTTAATACAACTATAATTTATAGAAAATATCAATGATGTACCCAAAAAAAATATCAACGATAAGTTGAGTCCTACTTGTAACCAAATTATTATTTTTCCAAGTTAATTAGAATTATGATATTTATTGTAGATTTTCCTCAAAATCACATCTCCAATAATCCTTCAAACCATCAAACAATATTGTGAACCTTTCTAAGAAATTATTTTTCAAGCTTCAAATGTTGTGGAACTTGATAAGATTCTTTAACGTAGCGGTATCTTGTCATGCATTTAGAACAAATTTTAAATTCTTTTCACATTTACTAGCATAAATAAATCACAAGATAAACTTAGAGAAGGATACAAAGCGTTGGTATATATATCAAAGAAAGAAGGTAAATGGATTGTTTGTAGGCTTGTTGTAGAGCACAATCATAAACGTGCATCTCTGAATAGTCAAAAAATCTTGCGGTCAAAAAGGAAAACAATTGAGGCCCAAAAAAAATCTTATTTTGCTTGATAAAACTTAAGACACTTTCTAGTGGTTAATTACTTCTTAAATTACACGAAGCAATGTTTGGAGCTACATCTCATCAAGGACGGAGCTAGGTGGGGGTTTGTGGGTTGGGACGAACCTAGTAGCTTTTCCATAGACCGTATATTTGTACTAGAAAATTAAGTAATAACTTGTGAAATCCTAACAAAACTGATTGACAATTCAATGATAAGGAAGGGAAAGGAAATTTAGAACCCCTAAACTCCTAATACTGATTCCGCCTCTGCAACTCATACAATCATAGCAGATTAAGGCCATAAAAAATACAATTGCAATGATATTTCCAAACAGTACACCCCACTTTTGTATATGACACATAACAAAATATTTCAAAATATCTAAGTCAAATTTATCAACAACAGAATGATTTCAATATAAATTTTAATTGGTGTATTCATGATACGACCACTTCCGAGAAATTTGAAACAATGTAGATCTAAATAATAGAAATATATAATAAAAAAGAAAATAGTTGGTTGATGAGAATATATATGCAATTTTTGAAAAGTACTATTTTTTGTGCAAACATGCCCACAAGTTAAAATAGTGAGCATATGAACAATATTTTAAGGATATTTGATTTCTATAATGAGTGTATTTGTGGTGACCACAAATATTAAGTGTCCTTTTGAATTAGCATAAAAAAGTAGCTTTTAAGTCAAATAAAAAGTTAAACTTAAACGATTTTTAAGTCAAAAAATAAAAAGTAGGGGGAGACCTACTTTTGGTTGTTAACTTATTTTAAGTCATTGTAAACTTATTTTAGGTCATTTTAAACTTATTTTAAGTTATTTTTAACCTTGTAAAACACTTTCTAACTTATTTTAAGTCATTTTTGACTTATTTTAAGTTAATCTTATATTTGCTAAACACTTCTAGAAGTAAAAAAATTGACTTAAAAGTAGGTTCGACCAACTTTTAAGCCAATTCAAACGCCCTCTGAGTCTATTGACGCTAAGTTAGATTAAAAAAAAAAGGATTACAAGATAAAGAAAAGTTGGGACTATGATTTTCTTAGTGTAGGGTTGCTTGTAGTTTTCTACTATATATTCAAACTGTGACATTAAAGGTACATGGGGTCAACTTTGGGAAAGAACTGAAAGGTACAAACCTATTTTAAAATAAAGACAAGTTAGGTGGATAAAACTTGAGATGGTAAGATCAAAGCCCACATAGATGGGACTTTCATTTATAAAAAATATAGAGAAATCATTAGAGATGTTTTTGATAACCTTATCATGAAATTCACAGCCCCTACTCAATTCAAGATCAATAATCACGCAAAATTTATGGTAGCATTATATGTTCCTAGATGGTGCAAGAAAAATGGCTATTACAAATATGACTAAGAACTTGGTTCTATAATCATGATCAACATGATCAAAGAGAAGGATACCAACAACTTGAAGTTGAAAAAGACACTGTCAAAGCCATGGACAAGGCAGAAATAAATATTTTTTCACTACTATAGAGAAGTCAATCAAATTGTTGATTTTTTTGCTAAATTTTCTTAGAATTTCATAAAGAAACATGCATATCTTTATAAATTCATCTTTGATAGTTCATAAGCTTTATCATGTAATCATAGTCTAGAAATCATGGATCATGCATGGGTTCATGCGAATTCAACTTAAAAACATGTAATTATATCAATTCATGCATAAGAAGATATAAAAAAAAATCAATTGGATCATAATTGAAAAGAACCCATGAGATTGAATAAAACCCTAACTTCAATTGGAGATTCTAACTTGTAAAATTGGAGAATTTAGGAACTCTATAGGGGAAAGGACTCTATAGGTGAATACTATCATACCTTGATGTCAAAAACCCACAAACCCTAGACTCTTCTTCAAGCTTTAGAGAGAAAAGTTTTGGGGGAAGAACTTGGAGGGATTTGGGGGAATTTGAAGAATGATTTAGAATTGTTAACTTTTAGGCTTAAAAGACATATATAGGATCTAGGATTAGGATCAAAACGAACTAGTTTAGGAATTAATCCATTAGGAAAAAGACTTAAAATCCCTTAAAAATAATTGCCGACCATTATCTACGGTTGAACCCCTTCTACGGACCGTACTGGTCAACTGTATAAAGTTATCACAGACTCTTAATTTGGCCAACTTTCGACGGAACCCATGTACCACTCTGTCACAACCCGAGCCTACACCCTGGATGTGGCTGGCACTCGAGAACCATTGTTAGTCCCCAAGAGAACCCTCATCCTGACTGACTACAACGAAAGACTAACTCAAGCAATAAAAGGCTAAAACATGAATTTTTGAACATTTAAACTCAAAGTAAGTAATCAATTCAAACGACCTGTAAGATACTCAACAATACAAGTATAATAGTTTGCAAAAACATCTCAAGGAAAAATACATACTGAAAGACTCCTCAACTCTATCTATCTATGAAGCCTCTAATGTTTAAGATAGGTGTTGGGACAAGACCCACGACGTCTCAAAATAACTAAACTGGAAGTAAATGTGAAGTCCTCCGGCATACAAGGAGGCTCACCAAAAGCTAACTGGAGTGTTAAGTGATCTCAGTGAAGCGCCTGTTGATGATCATGAACACTTGTATCTTGATCATAAAAGGATGCAAGTCGAATGATTTCAATACATTTGAATGTATGAGTATGTAATATAGCCAAAGCAAAAATAACTGAATGAACAGAATGCAATGGGTAAAAACATGAACTCAACTAAATGTAAAGGATTAAAGAAATGAAATCATTTAAACTTTACAAAAACACCTACTCGTCTCTGAAACTCAACATAATAAGTTATATATAAAAATACACCTTAACTCATAATAAGCTACATGATGATACAACGTCTCACCCACGCTGTCAAAACTGTCATATACCTTGCCAGAGTATAGAACACCTCAACTAAGTGGATCCACTAAGCTATGCTTGAAAGAAATAAGGAGTCATCTAAAAAGTGTGATCCTTTACCCAAGTTGGCATACATAGTTTATGAGGATTTTGAATTGTCTGAACTCATCCCTATACCGGTGCTCAATACTAATCCCAATAATATATATACCCATGCTCAAATGTATTAAATATACTCTTTCTCTAGTTTGAGATAATTGCTCAAACTATCCTTTTAAAAGAGGTAATTTCTCTGAAATATCTCTGAGCTCATAAACTCATTTAGAAATCAAAGTTTTTTTTTTCTCAAAAAAATACTCTCTTTCTTCATGTAAAAATGAAACATTTGGGAAATACTTAGTTACCTTATACTCTTTCTCAAACTCTTCTTTACTTCCTCAAAAATCTCAGTTTAAGACAAAATTGTTGGCCTTAAAAGATTCTCAAAATTTATTACTCAAAATAGGGTTCATGCTGAAATATAGACATGAAAAAATCAACTCAAGGATCTCAATAATAATATAGAAAACTCAATACTCAAAACTCAATAAATCAAGAGCTAAGAATTCAACGATATTATTCATCTCAAGAATACTCAACTCATAGGGTTCATGCTGAAATATAGACATGAACAAATCAACTCAAGAATCTCAATGCATAACATATAGAAATTAAATAATTAGGAATAGAAATGCAAAAATAATAGGAATTCAAGAACTCAAAATCAACTCAATAAAAGCTCTTGAACCTTTCTCTTAAACTCACTTTAGTTTTGAACGCACATTAAGAGATGTGATTAGGATATGTAGGAATTTTCAAAGGTAAATGAAGCCAATATGATCTAATATAGGGAAGAGAAACATAGCCACAACTTAAAGGAACATGTGCCGAATGAAACAAGGAAAGATTGGCTCAAAACTCCTTGGCATACTGTTGACGCATCACCCCAGGGCATGAACTTCAGAAGTCAGGCCTTGGCATACTTCTGGCGCGTCCCTCCAGGCACTGAACAACTGAAGTTCAGCCTTGGCGCTAACATGGCGCGTGCCCTAGGCCATTCCCCAACAACCCGACGAATTTTCAAGTTTAAATTAGGACTCCAACTTAGGTTAGAATTGGGAAATTTATCCTAAACTTTTCTGGATTCTCAAACCCAACACGATTACATGAGAACTTTCATACAATATCTTTGAAAACATAACTTTTACCAAAGGTTCACAACCCAAAAGAATAAAACCTCCATTGTTAAAGAATTGAAATACAAATCAAGAACTACGAATGAATACTTTAGATATAAATATTTATTGACTAAATTGAGATGTAGGGCATGAGGACGAACAAGTCCAACACTGTGAGAAGCCTTACATATCTGGAAAGAACAATAGTTCTTGGAGAAAATCATTGGAAACTTGAAAACGCTTGAAACCTAGTTTTTTCTCCTTTTGGAACTTTCTTCTAATTCCTCTAATTGTTAAAGAAGGTGTAAATATGGTTTAACAATGATTAGACCCTTATTTGGGTGAATAAAAAATGTGTCTTAGTTTTAGACGGGATGGTAAAAGACCAAACTACCCCTCTAAAAATTATTGAGGTGCCTTAAAAGAGAGGCTTCACCAAAATGGGCATAACTTTTTACTCCGAGCTCGAAATTAAGAAAACTTGGTGGCGTGGGAAAGAGGACTCAATGAACTTTAATTTGATAGGTCATGGGCCACCTAATTCTGTATTTTCTAAGAGATGTGATCATTTAAAGTTAACCCAAGTAAAATATCACATCAAACTTAATCGGTATGGAAGCTTTTAACTCAACTTTGTGCTAGGGGATTCTAGTGACCTTAATTTATATCCAAATTCATTCTGACACTAAATAATTGATCTAACACCTACTAACAATCAAGAATCACTCGGTACAATCTTACTCATCAATGAAGAATGGTTCGAGTCTTAACTTAGTAATTTTCGGAGTGTTACAGTATCTCCCCCTTGGGATCATTCATCTTCGTATGACGGCTGGGCCGAGAATGGGAAGGAAATGAGTTACTCTTACTATATTTATGACTTCTGAACTTGCCTACTAACATAAGCGGAGCTGATTCAAACTAAGAGTTTGGAACTGTCTATAATACATAAGTCCAGAATGATATTGTTTTGAACATAGTGACACTCTATCTGAAGTTATCGTACATGAATCAAAGGAATCTAGGCCTGAAGTAAGAATAAGAATATTATGCCATAAGCAATACAACTGCTAGCTTTCAAGCCTAGAAACACCTATAAACCATGTCCTTTTTTATGAACACCGCACCTTATTAACTGTAACTCATAACTCCAACAAGGATTTATGACTACTCTTACCAAGGTCTAAGTTAAACTGTCTGCTCTTACTGTGTTCAAGCCTAATCTCTAAATCACAAGATGCTAAACATGATATGGTTATACTTATCTAAACCATAAGATTCAGGTTCTATACCTCTATAGGGAATTTCATCCCAAGAATACTTCTCCTTATAACCACATTCAAACCAACCTTGAACCCATATTAAGTGTAACAACCTGATTTCGTCGTTAGGGAAAAACCAATGGGGAAAAATTGGGGTCATAAAACTTTTTGGTAGTAGCTTGGGATTTCCTAGCCCTGTCCAGACTTGGACGAAATCGAAGTTAGTGAGGTATAGGAAAATATGGTAACAAATGAGAGATTTAATTATGATTTTGATCACACGACTAGATAGCTAAGACGTTTAGGAACCCGTAGGACTTTATGGAATTGAATGCGGGTGAGTAGAACTCCCAAAACTGATCTTAGCGTGATCAGGTATTTTCTGAGTATCATGGGATGAAGGTGTGTTGGGAAATAGGAGTTTGGAATTCTTAAATTTGCTCACTGTTTCCATGCAAGCCGCCAGAGTGGGATTAGTGCCGCCAGGGCGGGGCCGCTGTGGTGGGTTGGGTCCCACTGTAGTGGGACAGACGCAACTTAAGTCGGAAATAAAACCCCAAAAATATTTTATTCTGCACTTTTTGACTTTGATAGCTAAGGAACGACCAGGTAATTTCTTAACAGTTTCCACTATTCTTGAGGCTAAAGGTAAGGTTTTTAACTCCTCGAATCCATTTTTCTATTCGTAGAATGTAAATTTGTGGGTAATTATCGATGGGGGAGGGTTTTGATCTGTGATTTACGGTGGAAGAAATCCTAATCTGGGTATGAGGATCAAGGGTTTGACCTTGGATTGGTATTATTGATTATAATCCGAGTAATTAGGCCTCGTTTGTTGATCCTTGCCTTAATTGTATGTTTTTAGACCACGAACAAGTGGGAAGAATCTAAAAAGGGAAGATTCAAGTGCTTTATGGAATTCAAGCTTGGATTCGAGGTAGGTGATGATTGTGATTTCATGTTGGTGTGATATATATTTGTAATTGCTTCATTATAATGCATGTATATATGCGAAGGTTGCATTATTGATCACCCTAATCGTAAATGAGTATAATTGAATAATTGTATGCCATGAATCACCTCTTGTTGTATGATTGTGAGAGCATACATTATGATTGTGATTGTGGTTTGTTGAATAGGCGGGTGTCACGATCCGACACACTAACTGGGATCGGTTTCCACGTTCTGGCATAAATATAGGATTGGTTGCCACGTTCCGACATAGATATGGGATCGGTTGCCACATTCCAGCATAAATATTGGATTGGGTACCATGTTTTGGTATGCTAACAGTTTGGGTGTGACTTTCATGAGAGGACCATTGAATTGGGTTCCATGAGAGGACCATTGAATTGTGTTATGTATCTACTTGTGATGATTACATTCATATCTATTGTTGATTGATATTGGAAGACTGTATGTTGCTCTAAATTGATAACAAATGTGTATTATTGAGAACGTGGGATGCTATATTGATCCTGAAAAGATGACTAATATGATATATGTTCGGTAAATGCCTATTTTATAATGTTGTCGCTACTTGCATATGTTACACTTATTAGGATAGCCGCGTGATCCTACCAGTACACTCTGGTTGTGTACTGATACTGCACTTGCTTGTTCTTTGTTGAGTACATGGCATCTTCAGGCGGCTATTGATAGACCTCAGCTAAGTGACTATTGATCGTGACCGAATTCAAGGGTGAGCCAGTTCTTTCAGGCTGCCATGGATCTCTCTTATTTAAGTCCGTTCTTTTCGAACTCAAACTATTTGTTTAAGGTGTTTGTTTCGGGGTTGTACCCCTTGTTCTTAGACTTGTCGTTAGTAGAGTTTTGGTACAATGACTTTCAGGTTCTAGGGGTTTAATTTCCACATTAGTTGGTTAGTTAATTGTTAAAACCTTTGGAGTTTATGGGGACTCCATTTTTATTGTCATTTAAACCTTCTTCCGTATATTTAAATTCCTTAGTTTTCATAAAATTTGTTAGTTTGGGTTGTAGTAATCCCACCGGAGAGTTAGTGTGGGTGCCAATCACGACGGTCTGGGTCGTACCAAAGTTGGTATTAGAGCCCTAGGTTCGTTGATCTCATTGTACCAAAATGAGTCTAGTAGAGTCCTGCGGAACGATACGATGATATCCGTACTTTTCTTCGCGAAGCTATAGGACTTTAGGAAAAACTTACTTCTTCCCACTCCTTCGTGCTATGACTTGAATCCAATTGGTATCTGGGTGATACAAATTTGTATCTTTCCTTCTTCACTCTATGGTCCGAACTAGAGCAACAAAAGTGGTAATACCATCACTAGCAAGAAATGATGCGTATAGACTATCGATAGTTGAATAGGGTCACCTTTCAAAACAAGTATCCATTTCCTCGGATATATGACTTTTTTGACCAATTTCAAGTGCATCAATTTTCTCTAAGATTGATTTAAGGTCTGGTTACCATCAGTTAAAGGTTGAGGCGGTTAAGAATTGGGTTCGACCAAGTTGTATGATTGGAATTAGCAATTTTGTGGGGCTCGCTAGCTACTATTGTCTCTTGTGGTATGATTTGAGTCCAATTGGTATTTCCTGATTCCAATTGGTATCTCAATGAAGTGAACTAGACGCCGTAGTCCCGACTGAAGAGACACAAGCAAGTTAATTGGAACTGAAAAGGTTCCAATTAGTATCAGGCCTTAGGGGCTGTATAAGGCATATATTATCAGTAATGGTCGTCTATGGAATGAACTAATTAAAGAATTTGGACTTGTTTGCAAGTTGCAACTACTTGAGTGTCGTGAAACTTGTTGTGAAAAGAAAGTCATCACGAGATTAGGTACAAGGGTCTTGATAAATTATAATGTGGTTCGTAAGTGAGAAATCTGGATGTGCGTTGCGACCAACTGATAACCGTGTGAGAGTCTGGGTGTATCCTGGGGATATGTGTGTGGTTGTGTTGAAATGATATAAAAGGATTCTAAAGTGCGTACTTCATTGGGTTGACCGGGGGGTAGACAATGATTGTCCTAGCTAAAGGGATTTTATCTAAAAATGCCTAGTTATAGCTGGGAAATCTAGGGGAAATATAGAAAAGAGAGGAACCCAGAAATTGTTGGCAGGGGTTCTGTTTTCGTCGGAGCCGCTGGGGCGGGATAATCTCGCCAGTGCGAGATTTCTCCCGCCAGAGCGGAATAGGGTAAGATAGAATCTCAGCCCTGTCTCTCCTATTTTCCCCTAGTCAAAATTATGGACCCCGAATCATACTCAAACTAACCCCCGCGATCTAATTCAGTGTTCAACAATCGAATATAAGTTATAAGGTGTGTTAAAATTATGTAGAACCTGGGCATATGAGGAGGAAATCAGCGAGGCTGTGGAGGCTGGGGAAATGGTAATGTAGGTAGAGGAGTAGTGCAGCCAGGCAATGAGGTTGCCCATCAAGAGGACATGACTCAGTTTTATGTTTTAAGGGTAAGACCGAGTTTGAGGGTGTGACGTAGTGGTCACAAGAGCTACTCTTGTCTGTGCCCGGATGGCTATTATTTTGTTTGATCCAGGTTCTACTTATTCGTATGTGTCAGTTCAATTGCCTTGGGATTTGATGTGGTTTGTGATATACCTGATGCCCCCATCCATGTTTCTACCCTAGTTGAAGAGTCAGTCATAGTCAGCCATGTGTATCGTGTTGTCCTGTTGTGGTTATGAATTTTCAGATTTGGGTTGATTTGGTTATGCTAGATATGACTAACTTGATATAATCTTAGACATGACTTGGTTGTCCCCCTATTATACCAGGCTTAATTGTAATACTATGTCGGTAACTTTAAAGATCCCCAGTAGGGAAAGATTAGAGTGGGAAGGGGTGTACAAGCCTAAGCTAGCTAAGATCATGTCCTCTATTTAGGCTAGGAAACTGGTGGGGTAGGATTGTTTGGCGTAATTGGATCATCTTCGGGATATGAGGTCGAATCCCCCTCTATTGAGTCTATTCCGGTGGTGTCAAAATTGAGAGAGCTTAAAGCTCAAATCCAAGGGCTTCTTGATAAAGGTTTCATCCGTTCTAGTGCTTCCCCGTGGGGTGCTCCTGCCTTGTTTGTTAAGAAGAAGGAGGGTAGTATGAGGACTGGTGATTTTATCTTAAGCCATTAAAAAGTGGATTGATACAGGAATGATAAACTTATGGATAAGAAAGGTCCCAATGAGTATACTTGGGTGAAGGAAATTGAAGTATTTTAGTAAGAAAGTGCGTATAAAATGGGTTAGTCCTTTGAATTTGATGAGTATACTTGAGTTGAGGTGTCATGTTGATGAAAAAGTTGACTTAGTAGTGATAGTCAAGGATGACGAAGCATAATGGTAATAAGAGTCGTGATGGATTGTGACGGGATGCAATTATATAATAAGATTGTTGGTTAAGCGAATTTTGTATAGTAATTACGACTTGGGAGTACCTAAGGTTGTGGTTTTCTAATATTTAGTGAGTAATGTGGTTGTATGAAAAATTATAACAGATGATAGGACACCACTCGAATAGAATATTAAAGAGCTAGAGTTATCATGAAGGAAAATATAGTGGAATGTAGTACAACCTTTAGAGAGAGGCGAGAGCAAGAATATTTTATTATATTCTTAAGGCTAAAGAGGTATCTTCAGAGGGGTAGATAATTGGGTTCAGAGATGCGTGATTTCATTGTTTTGTTGTGGCAATGGTAATAGTGTCATGGGTCCATCAGATGGGTTAAAAACTATTGAAAAAGACTTGAGAAAGGATTGTGGAGACATTAGCTTGAGTGTGATGATAAGTTCTTGTTATTGTTTTTGAGTTTAGTAATGAGTACGATTGGATTGTTAGCGAAAGATATTGTAAGATCGATGGATATGTGATCGATGATTAGCGAAGATCTGGGATTTCATAAAAATCTTCAAGGTATAAGCTAATGTTGATAGATAAGGGGATTGTGTTATACCGTTGAGTTTACAATTCAGAGTTTTCATTGTAAGTCTACATTTGTGGTGATATATTTTGTCAAGGTATGAATTTGAGAAATGATCAATTGTATCCGATATTGAGCATTTGAAAGGACTTACACCTAGGTTGAGTTGTAAGTTTACTACTATTGATTATTAAGTACCTAAGAAATGTTTCATTTTTAATAGTGTTGGGTTATAATAAGGTAAATGGTCGGAGTGTTTATGATGGTTGTTAGTATTGTGAGTATGATTCACTAGCTATGCTCTAGTGTGTTTTCACTTTTGTGGGTGGATCCCTAGTGGTGGATCAGGGGTACCAAATCCTGTGATGTTCTCTTGGTTGAGTGGGAAGATTGGGAAGATTTGGTTATTTTGAATGACATAATTGGTGTTGTCTTGGAGTTGTTAAAGTATTTTAGTGGTTCTACATGTACCACCTTGCTTATGAGAATTTATAGAAGAGCTACCATGCGTATTTGTGGTTGTCCAGTAATCTTAATATTCATCTAGTTGTCGAGGTTATGTATCGATTGTGTGTGGTTGAATGTGGGGATCACTGGATCCAATTCTACTGTTCTTAAGAGGTAATCTACAATTACTAAATCTAAAATTTCGATAGTATTGTCGGAGGGTTTGTATGTTTGTACATATCCATCGATGAGTATCTGATGTCTAAAGATCAAATTTTTATAACTTAAGCTCATGAAAATTTATGTTGTGAGAAGGAGATGTTGATAAGAACTATGATTGTTTGAGTATTATGAGTGTGTGTTGGTTGGTTCAAGTCCACCTCTAATTGTAGTAAGTATTGATTTAGAATGTTATCATAGATATGTGAGAAAGGATTCGTCCTGATGTTTGTGTCAAAATCCTTGATAACATGTTGCAGACATGTGTCCACTCAACTTTGTTGGTTCTTAGGAATAACTTTGTTGTTAGTTAAGTGTACATACAACAATAATTATCACTCGAGCATTGTGATGACTTCATTGAGGCATTGTGTGGATGGATGTGTAGGTACTCAATTGGTTGGTTTGGGGACGAAGACTATATCATAAAGTCAGACTCAGTTGTGTTAGACAAGACCTTCTGTATGAAAGAAAAATCGGTTGAAATCCTTGATAGCGATGTCCGAAAGCTAAGGACATGCGAGACAAGTATCCCCTGTTGTGCAGCGATTCAAGTACTACTCTGCCCTTACTTTAGTTGGTCTTCCCTAGTTGATCACTCGGGGACGAGTGATGGGTAAATTGGTATCTATTGTAATGACCTGATTCCGTCGTTAGGGAAAACCCAATGGGGAAAGAATTGGGGTCAGAAAACTTTTTTGTAGTAGCTTGGGATTTCCTAGCCTAGCCCAGATTTGACCGAAATCAGAGCCAGTGAGGTTTAGGGAAATCTGGTAACAAATAAAAATCTAATTATGATTTTGATCACACGACTAGATAGCTAAGACGTTTAGGAACCCGTAGGACTTTATGGAATTGAATGCGGGTGAGTAGAACTCCCAAAACTGATCTTAGCGTGATCGTGTATTTTTTGAGTGTCATGGGATGAATGTGTGTTGTGAAATAGGAGTTTGGATTTCTTAAATTAGCTCACTGTTTCCGTGCAATCCGCCAGAGCAGGATTAGCGCGCCAGGGCAGGGCTGCTGTGGTGAGTTGACTCTCACTATAGCGGGACAGACGCGACTTAAGTCGGAAATAAAATACCAAAAACATTTTATTCTGCACTTTTCGACTTTGAGAGCTAAGGAACGACCCCAGGTTCTCCATATCATAATTTACCAACTCGGGACCTATTAAGCCAAAGTTTCTCCATAGCATAATTTACCAACTCGGGACCTATTAAGGCAACCTCACCAATTTTAAATAGCCTATAGGAGATATACACCTCCTACCATAAATATCCTCAAATGGAGCCATGCCAATGCTGAAATGATAGCTATTATTTTAAGCAAAGTCAATCAAAGACAAATGATCATCCCAATTACCCTTGAAGTCAATTAAACAAGCTCTCAACATATCTTCCAAATTTTGGATAGTATGCTCCTCTTTCCCATCGGTTTGTGGATGAAATTCCGTACTAAGCTTAATACGAGTACCAAGCCCCTTTTGGAAAGACATCAAAAATTGAGAAGTAAATTTGGGTACCACGATCAGAGATAATGGATAAGAGCACTTCATGAAACCTAAACATTTACTCAAGTACAACTTAGCGTAGTCCTCCACCTAATAATAATCCTTGACGGGGATGAAATGAGCCAATTTTGTCATACGATCCATAATAACCCAAATTGAGTCATGTTGTCACCGGGTGCGGGGTAACCCCCAATAAAGTCCATATTCAAATCTTCCCACTTCCATGTAGGAATACTAATATCTTGGATAAACCTCCTGTATTTTGATGCTCAACTTTTACTTGTTGAAAATAGAATATTTAGCCACAAATTTTGTAATATCCTTCTTTATCACATTCAACCAATAGACCTCCTGCAAGTCATAGTACATCTTGGTGGTTCCCGAGTGAATTAAATATAAAAAATTATAGGCTTCTGCTAAAATCTTCTCCGTCAAACCATCGACATTGGTAACACACAAATGACCTTGATACCGAAGCATACCATCTCCCCCTTAGGAGAAAGCCTCAATGGACTTCTTAAGCATCACTTCCTTCAGTTCAACAAAAATTGGATCAAGACCTTGCTTGGCTTTCACATCTGACAGGAAATACAATTCTCAACTATTATAGACTATAACACCACCTTTGACGGAGTCAAGAAATCGAACACCCAATTAGGCCAATCTATGAACATCTCAAACTATTTTTCAATGATAACATCTGAGTTTTTGATAATTCTTTAAGGGGTTGTTTGGTAAAGTGTATATTCAAATAATGCTTGTATTAGTTATGTTTGGATTAGTTATACTTAGATTATTTCTTATGAATTATTTGATTTGGTCCATTAAAAATAGCATGCATGATATCCTTCACAATTTTAGTAGAAAATTTTAGCCTCTTCCAAGAATAGATGACCTGTTTGACCAACTCCAAGGAGTGAGTTACTTTTCCAAGATTGACCTAGGTCGGGTTATCACCAATTGAGGGTAAAGGAAGATGATATTACTAAAATGACTTTTAGAACTCGGTATGGACATTATGAGTTTTGGTAATGTCATTTGGTTTGACTAATTCTCCGGTGGCTTTTATGGATTTGATGAATAAGGTGTTTAAAAAATACCTTGATATATTTGTAATTGTGTTCATTGATGATATATTGATTTATTCGAGAAGTGAGGATGATCACATTAATCATTTGAAGATTATGTTGCAAATTCTCAAGGACCAATGACTCTTTGCAAAGTTTAGCATATGTGAGTTTTGATTAAAATCCGTAGATTTTCTAGGCCATAATGTTTCGAGTAAGGATATTGAGGTAGATCCTAAGAAAATGGATGCGGTCAAGAGTTGGCCTAGACTTTTATCACCTTCGAATATTAGAAGTTTCTTAGGTTTAGCTAGTTATTACAGAAGTTTTGTTGAGGGGTTTTCCTCTATTGCCTCTCCATTGATAGCTTTGACTCAAAAGAAGGCCAAGTTCATATGGTCCGAAGCTTGTGAAAAGAGTTTTCAGGTATTGAAAGATAGACTTACTTCCGGTCCGGTGTTGACTTTAGCGAAAGGGACAAATGGCTTTGTTGTTTATTGTGATGCCTCAAGAATTGGGTTACGATGTGCACTTATGCAAAATGGGAAAGTTATTGCCTATGCTTCAAGGCAACTTAAGGTTCATGAGAAGAATTATCCTACCCATGATCTTGAATTAGCGTCGGTGGTTTTTTCCTTAAATATTTGGAGGCATTATTTGTACAGTATGCACAGATGTGTTTACCGACCACAAGAGTTTGCAATATGTGTTTAATCATAAAGATCCAAATCTTCACCAAAGAAGGTGGCTTGAGTTACTTAAGGATTATGATATGAGTGTTCTCTATCACCCCGATAAGGAAAATGTGGTTGCGAATGCTCTTAGCCGACTATCAATGGGTAGTGTTGCCCATAAATAGGGAATAAGAAAGAATTGGTATAAGATGTACATAGATTGGCCCGATTGGGTGTTCAGTTAAAGGACTCCACCAAGGGTGGTGTTATGGTTCAAAATGGTTCAGAATCATCTTTTGTGGCGGATGTGAAAGCCAAGCAATGTCTTGATCCGAACTTAGTAGAACTGAAAGAAGCGGTGCTTAAAAATCCCGTTGAGACTTTCTCCCAAGGGGGAGATAGGGTGCTTAGATATTAAGGTCATTTGTGTGTTCCTAATGCTGATGACTTGAGAGGACATATTTTATCAGAAGCCCATTGTTCTCAGTATTCCATTCACCTGGGAGCCACCAATATGTTCTGTGATTTGTGGGAGATCTATTGGTGGAATGGGATGAAAAAGGATATTGCGGGATTTGTGGCTAAGTGTCCTAATTGCCAACAAGTGAAAGTTGAGCATCAGAAATCGGGAGGTTTATCCCAAGACATTAGCATTCCTACTTGGAAGTGGGAAGATTTGAATATGGACTTCATAGGTTGGTTGCCTCATACCTGGCGACAATATGATTCAATTTGGGTTATAGTAGACTGAATGACGAAATCAACTCATTTCATTCCCATCAAAGTTTCTTATTCGGCGGAAGATTATGCTAAGTTTTATTTGAGAGAAATGGTGAGGTTTCCTAGAGTGCCCTTGTCCATTATCTTTGATTGAGGTACTCAATTTACTTTTTAGTTTTGGAAATCTTTCCAAAAGGGTCTTGGTACTCGTGTTAAGCGTAGTACGACTTTTAATCCACAAACCAATGGGAAAGCGAAGCGTACTATCTAAACTTTGGAAGATATGTTGAGAGCTTGTGTGATTGATTTCAAGGGAAATTGGGATGATCACTTGCCTTTGATTAAGTTTGCTTATAATAATAGCTACCATTCAAGTATTGGTATGGCTCCATTTGAGGATCTTTATGGTAGGAGGTGTAGATCTCCTATAGGTTGGTTTGAGGTTGGTGAAGTTGCTTTGATAGGACCCAAGTTAGTTCATGAGGATATGGAGAAAGTCTGACTTATTAGAGAAAGGTTGATAACATCCCAGAGTCGACAAAAGTCCTATGCCGATGTTAGAAGAAGATATCTTGAGTTTGATGTTCATGATTGGGTTTACTTGAAAATTTCACCCATGAAGAGTGTAATGAGATTTGGGAAGAAAGGAAAGATAAGTCCCCGTTATGTAGGCCCATATCAGATTTTGAGACGTGTTGGTAAGGTTGCTTATGAACTCAAATTGCTTAATGAATTGGTATTGGTGCATCCGGTGTTCCATGTCTCTAAGTTAAAGAATTGTGTTGGAGATCCAACATCTATAGTTCCCTTAGAAGGTTTGGGAGTTGATGAGAATTTGTCTTATGAGGAAGTTCTGATGTGCCGTGAAATCTTAGCACATTCGATGCTTGAAAACTAAGGATTAGTACTAGAATCGAGTGTATTGTTGTATGCTTTGATGTGTTTTGTTGAATATGTAGACAGATTCTTGCTTGCGTGAAAAAAATGGAAAAAGAAGAAGAAGATGATTGTGATCAAGTGAAGACCACGAGCATCTAGATGTGTCGTGGTCCTTGTCATGAACCGTGGTGTCACTCGTGAAGCATTTCCAGTATAAAGGCTTGGAGGAGTTGAGATTAGGTTGGACCAAGTAAAGATCATGACCAACCTCATGAACCGTGGTCCTCATAACGGTCCGTGGTTGTGATCGTGAAGCTGAGTCAATGTTTGACCCTTGGGAAGATGGAGTGCAAGGGCAACCAAGTGCAGACCACGGAAGGCCACACGAGACGTGGTCCCCATAGCGGCCCGTGGTGGTGATCGTGAATATGACCCAATTTAGACCTCAAGGAGTTTAAATGGGAATTGATCTAGTAAAAACCACGGACACCCAAATGGGCCGTGGTCCCTATGACATTCCGTGGAAGTGCTCGTGGTACCTATCCAGTGTGCCAACCTTGAAGATCGAAGTTGCAAACATACCAAGTAAAGACCATGAGGGGCTTCACGAACCGTGAAGCCCTTGACGTATCGTAAAAGTGGTAATGAAGTGTCCGACAATTCAGTCCTATTTCGAGTAGGACTCTTTTTAAAACACTTTATTTGAATTAATTAAGGCGTTTTGAGTTTTCTTATCTCGTCTGACCTTGAACGATGAACGAGTTTAAGATATTCTTAGTTTTGGTTTTCGATTTTAACATTGAATCAAGTTGGAAGTTTTAATTTTCGGTTCTTGAATTATCAAAGTTGCTTGTTGATTTGCTTATTCTCATAAGTACTTCCTCAACATGTTTTCATTCTATATTTCTGAATGTTTACGTGAAATCATGAGTGGCTAAATACCACAACTGGGATTGTGGGATCTATGACGTAAATTGAAATGTAATTCCATAAAACGAGTGATAGGTGATTTATATTTGCAAATTATATTTAACTTTTGTTATTCATGTATTCTAATGAGTGCATGCATTAGAGTGAACCTGTATCTATCATTTGTTCGAGAGAAAAATGATAGTTAGGAAAAAGTTAAATTAATCGGAAGTAATGGAGTCAAAGTTCGAGTTCAAGAGAAGAACTTTAACACTATTGTAAGAGAGGGTATAACTAGTAACACTCTGGGATCGAGAGGACTTGAGTAAAAATTATTTGTTTAGACTGAAAAGTATCAGATATATTTAACTCGTACGTATTTTGTAGAAATAAATTGCCTGAAACTCAATTACGGAAGAACATTAGATGTAACCTTATGGGGAACACAATCCTAGTTTCATTTAATCATCGAAACAACTGTAGAACTTAAAATTTTCTTAATTGTTAATCTGGATTTTGATTACCACTTTTAGTTACTAGAACATCACAACTAAACCCATTTTACTTTCTGTAACTATTTCTTTAGGAAATAATAACGACATTTGAGTAAATGCAATAGTGAAATCATTTATGTAAAGATATTCTCTGTAGGATCAACCTGAACTCACGTTGAGTTCTATAAATTGACTTTGACCATTTATATCTCTTAATTAAGGTGTAAGTTTTGGACGTATCAAATTTTGGCGCTGCTGTCGGGGAATTTCAATTCATAAGTGTTTTACTAGTTTTTATTTGAGTTGTAGTTATATTTCCTAATTTTACGTCTTGTTCTTTGTCTGTGTCTCTTTCAGGTGAGTTCGATTGTGTATGCCAAATACCAAAAGTAAAGGAGCTCTATTGATTCCTTACGACCCAGAACATCAAAACACTATTCAAAAAATGGTGAATGCACAAGAACTTGAGGCTTAGAGGCAAATATTGGGATTGGAGGCTGAAACCGCTACAAGAGGTATTCAACAGAATGCTGTGAATAACCCGCCTAGGGTGGTGGATGAACAACCAGGAGTGGAAGAAATAATTCCTCCCCACCCCCAAACACTAGCTCCAAGAGGTTGAGCACAATATCCAACTCACATGATGTATGAAGAGGATGACTTAGATTTGGATGGAGCTGGAGCCACATGAGCGATAGTGTTACCTGCACTACCTCCAGGTGTAAAATTCACAATCACTAGCACTATGATTCAACTGTTGAATCTGAAAGGTATGTTTAGGGGTGCAGCTGGAGATGATGCAAATCAATATTTGATGAACTTTTTGGCGATCTGCAAATTGCAAGAAATCTCTGGAGTTAGCCAAACAATGATGAGATTGAGGCTGTTTCCATTGTCTCTTACTGGAGAGGCAACCAACTGGTTGAATGAGATGCCAGATGACTCAATCAGGATTTGGACTGAACTGAAGGAGGCCTTCCTGGAACAATTCTTTCCAGAATAAAAAAAGATGCAGATGAAGGATGAGATAAGTGCCCATAAGCAGCTACCAGGAGAAGCGATGCATGACACTTGGTGGAGATTCAGCCAAAAGCTGAATAAGTCCCCAAACCATAGTCTCACTGAGAGACATCTAAAACATGCTTTCTATACATCTTTGAATTATGTTACTAAATCTGTTGCTGATGCAGTGTATGGAGGATCATTTATGAGAAAGCCATTCTCAGAGAGCATGCAACTGATGGACGAGGTGTCAAAGAATAACAGGGCATGGTACACCAGGGATGCAGAAGTGGGAAATCTTGGGTACACTTTTGAACTTTCAGCTGAACAAAGGAAAAGAGAAGAAGAAAGGGATCAGGACATGGCACACATGAGGACCCAAATAGATCTACTCACGAAGCATATTGTCTCAAAGTCTGAAAAGGTAAATGCTGTGGGACAGCCAAACATGTATGAAGATCAGGATATCGATTTAGATGAGTAGGCTAATTATCTGGGCAACCAAGGAGGTTTTCAGAATTATAACTCAGGAAACCAGGGTTACAACTCTAGAAACGCAGGTCAGAATTACTCTAGAGAAGGACAGTATGACATGTCAGCAAACAGAGAGCAGGAAAACTGGAAGAACAAATATGGGTATAGAAATGATCGCAATGGTGTGTATGTGCCCCCAGGTAATAGAGACTGGGCAAGTGGTAGTTCCAGCGGGGCTAAGCCGGAAGAAATGATGGCTAATGTGCTTCAAAAAGTTGAGTCAACTGGTGTAGAGGTGAAAGAGATGAGAGGTGATTTATCCAGTATGAGTCAATAAGTAGACTCTCACACTACCTCCATCAAGCAAATAAAGCAGCAGTTGGGGTAACTTTCAGCATCCTTAAATCAAAGGAAGAATGGGTCACTGCCTAGTTACATTATTCAAAATCCTAAGAAGGACGGGCATTGCATGGCTATCGCCACCAGGAGTGGTAAGATTGTTAATGACCCAATTTCTGCAGGTACTGAGAATGAACAGGTGGTGGAGCAAACTGGAAGAGAGGAGGCTGAAGCTGAACATGTATATGACTCAGAGGATGCTAGCTAAACAAGCAAGAGAAACAGAGAAAGGGGTTGAGGGAACTATGCCTTTATAGAAGATCCCAAGACCACCTCATCCCTTCCCTCGAAGGCTTAAAAAGAAAGCTGAATATGGGATATTTGCGAAGTTCATCACCATGTTGAGACATATGTCACTAAACATACTATTGGTGAAAGCCCTAGAGCAGATGCCAGGATATGCCAAGTTCAAGAAGGACTTGGTCACAAAGAAAAGAGCTGTAAGTATTGATTTGACTGACAATGTTCATCATTGCAGTGCCATTGCAACCAGATCTCTGGTACAAAAATAGGAGGATCCGGGTGCATTCACCACACCGTGCACCATAGGATCAATCAAATTTGCGAAGGCCTTGTGCGACTTAGGGGCCAGTATAAACTTGATGCCGCTGGCCATCTACAAGCAACTGGGGTTAGGAGTTCCAAAACCCACAACAATGAGGTTGATGATGGCAGATAGGTAAGTTTAGTGACCTGTGGGCATCCTATGTGATGTGCTCGTAAATGTGGACACATTCATCTTTCCGGCAGACTTCGTGATCTTGGATTGAAAAGTGTATTTTGAGGTTCCCATTATTTTGGGAAGACCATTTCTAGCCATAAGATGAACATTGGTAGATATTGAGAGAGGAGAATTGAAGTTCAGACTCAACAAAGAAGAGGTAAAGTTTAATATTTGCAAGTCAATGAAACAGCCACATGACATGAATGTGGTGTCTGCAATAGAGGTTTTTGATGAAGAAGAGATGGAAGAAAACATTGAGGAGAGGCTGGTTGTTGAAACATTAGCAGCCGTGTTGATAAACTTTGAAGCTGATTCCCAGTCTGACTATGTAGAGACCGTGAATGCTTTGCAGGGAATGGGAGCACACTCTTATGCTCCAAAGAAACTGGACTTGGATTTGAAAAATAGGCCAAGTGATCCAGCAAAACCATCTATTGATGAGCCACCTGTGCTGGAACTGAAATAGTTACACAGTCACATGAGGTATGTATTTTTGGGAAGTAACAACATTTTACCTGTGATTTTGGCTACAGATAAAAGTGTTGATAAGGTACAAAAGAGCTATTGGGTGGACCATTGTTGACATCATCCTCCGGGTATATGCACCTATAAGATCCAATTTGAGGAGGACTGCAACCCAAGCATTGAACATCAACGGAGGTTAAACCCACCTATGCAAGAGGTGGTAAAAAATGAGATTATCAAGTGGTTAGATGCTAGGGTGGTGTACCCCATTTCTGACAGTCATTGGGTGGGTCAGCCCAGTGCAATGTGTGCCCAAAAAGGTTGGTATGACTGTGGTTGCAAACATAAATAATGAGTTGGTCCCGCAAAGACCAGTCGCTGGATGGCGAGTGTGCATGGATTATAGGAAGCTGAACAAGGGCACTTTGAAGGATCACTTCCCAATGCCATTCATGGACCAGTTGCTTGACAGGTTGGCTGGAAAAGGGTGGTACTGTTTCTTAAATGGATACTCTGGATACAACCAGATATCAATTGCTCGTGAAAATCAAGAAAAGACCACCTTTACATGTCCTTATGGCACCTTTACGTTTAAACGCATGCCATTTGGACTATGTAATGAATTAGCAACTTTCCAGATGTGTATGATGTCTATCTTCTTGGACATGGTGGAGGACACTCTGGAGGTCTTCATGGATGACTTTTCAGTGGTTGGTAACACCTTTGTGACTGCTTGCTTAATCTTAGCAGGTCCCTACAGAGATGTGAGGAGGCCAATCTAGTACTAAACTTGGAGAAGTGCCATTTCATGGTCAAGGAAGGCATAGTCCTTGGGCACAAGATGTCACAAAAGGGATTAGAGGTCGACAAGGCCAAAATTAAGGTGATTGAAAAGTTATCTCCGCCTATCTGTGTGAAGGGTGTTCGAAGTTTCTTAGGACATGCCAGATTCTATAGGCGGTTCAGCAAGGACTTCTCAAAAATTGCCCACCCCATGTGCAAGCTTTTGGAGAAGGAGGTGAGATTCTTTTTGATGAAGCATGTCTCAGAGCCTTTGAATGCCTAAAGGAGAAGCTGATTTCTGCCCCAATGATCATTGGCCCAGATTGGGCTGAGCCATTTAAGGTAATGTGCGATGCTAGTGGTACTGCTTTAGTAGTTTTGTTGGGGCAGAAGTGTAACAAGAAGTTTCATCCGATTTACTATACTAGTAATTCACTAAATGGAACACAAAGAAACTACATGATTACTGAACAAGAACTACTGGCGGTGGTGTATGCTTTTGAGAAATTCAGAGCTTACTTGCGGGGTACTAGAATGATAGTCCATACATATCATGCAACTCTGAGATACCTCATGGCAAAGAAAGATGCCAATCCAAGGGTGAACAAATGGGTGTTACTTCTTTAGGAGTTTGATTTTGAGGTTAAGGATAGGAAAAGTTGTGAGAACCAGGTGGCTGATCACCTGTCTAGGTTGGAGGCTAAGAAAAAAGAGGAACTCGAACTTGAAATAAATGATTCGTTCCTAGATGAGTAGGAATTAGCTGCTACTCTTGATCTTATTCCTTGGTTTGTTGATTTTGCTAACTTTCTCGTTAGTGAGTTGATTCCCGAGGGGCTGACATTTCAGCAAAGGAAGCGGTTCCTACATGATGTGGGCAAGTATTTATGGGATGAACCTTATTTGTATAGGATGTGTGCTGATAATATCACTAGGCAATGCATTCCTGAAGTTGAGATGTTGCATATTCTAGAGGCATGTCACTCCTCTCCAGTAGGTGGCCATCATGGAGGTGCTCGGACAGCCCACTAGATACTTTAGTGTGGGTACTACTTGCCCACAATTCATCAGGATGCGATGGACATAAGGAGTTGTGATGTGTGCCAGCGGCAAAGAGCTATATCTCGACGCCATGAGTTACCCATGACACCTATTTTGGAGGTGGAGTTGTTTGATGTGTGGGGAGTTGATTTCATAGGCCTATTTGTGAGCTCCTATGGGCATAAGTACATATTGGTGGTAGTGGACTATGTGTCCAAATGGGTTGAGGCAGTTGCTTTTCCTGAGAATGATGGCAAGAGTGTTGCTGGTTTTTCTGAAGAAGAATATCTTCTCAAGGTTTGGCACACCTAGAGCTATCATCAGTGATGGCAGTTCCTATTTCTGCAACAAGGTATTCAGTGCGCTTCTGGCCAAATATGGGGTTAAATAGCACAATGTGGCAACTCCTTCTCATCTGCAGATAAGTGGTCAAATGGAGGTATCCAATAGAGAGATTAAGGCAATTTTGGCTAAAACAGTGAATGCCAACAGGACAAATTAGGCAAGAAAGTTAGATAATGCTCTATGGGCATATCAGACAACTTTGAAGACGCCTATTGGTATGTCTTCATATCAATTTGTGTTTGGAAAGGCATGTCATTTTCCGATTGAGCTTGAGCATAAAGCACTCTGGCTTTGAAGAAGCTAAACTTTAGTGGGAGTGAAACTGCAAACCTGAGAATGGATCAGATTAATGAGATGGATGAGTTCTGTTTGAGAGCGTATGAGAGGTCTGCATTGTACAAGGAGAGGATGAAGTTGTATCATGATAAACATATTGCGAAGAGAACCTTCACTCCTGGTGATTTGGTGTTACTTTTCAATTCTAGACTTCATCTGTTTCCTAGGAAGCTGAGATCCAAATGGTCTGGGCCTTTTAAGGTAACTCAAGTCGTCCATTCGAGTGCTATTGAGCTTGAGAATGACAAGGGCGAGAGGTTCAATGCCAATGGGCAGTGAATCAAGGCATACTTGGGTGTTCCAGAAGAAGTGAAGATAGTTGAAGAATGTAAATTTTATGAAGTCTGAGTAGTCAACTAACTTGTGTCGCGACGTTAAATTCTGCGTTGCTTGGGAGGCAACCCAAGATTGTATTTGTCATAGGTAGTTTACTTTTCCTCATTTTTCTTTGTTTATATAGAATCAGAGTGTGTTGATGTGTGGAAGATAGCTTGGGGTTAAGAATTGCAGGAACTGGGTGCAGATAACTCTTCACGAGCAGCCCCATGGGCCGTAGTGTCCTTCACGAGCAACTTCACGGCCCATCAATCTCAGCACCAACCTAAGAAATCTACTGGAAATTGCAAGAAAAAGGTTCACGGAAGGGTTAACGGTCCGTCAAGTTTTGAACGGACCGTCTTGCCTCTCGTGAACCTCAGGTAAGAACTTTAGTCTTAAATTCATATTCATGGACATTTCCATGGATCGTGATGTCCTTAGCGGACACCTTTATGGTCTGTTGTCCCTCACCCAGTATCACTGCTACCCGACCCGACCCGCGCGTAAAGAATGATTAAAATTAAACGTATATATTCCTCTTCAAACGCCAAAGGTCAGTTTTCTTCCCCTTTTTTGCTTCCATAACGATTACTCAAAGGTTATCAAGGTTTTCCCTTCATCTCTAAGTTCTAAATCTCACAAAGAATCAAAACCCTAGTCCTATTTTGCTAAGGAATTCGCGTTGAGTTCATTTTCTCTCTTTTGGGTGGAAAGTTTCCTCTAAACTCTAAGTAAATTTTGTATAACTTGTTATAAGTTTGATCTTGTCTAAGCCAAGTTACATTTACTTCGATTTAGTTGGATTGATCATGATTATATGATGAACTACCATTGTTGATGTGAAATGGTCTTGGGTTGGTTGAATTTGGGTGAATTTCACTGTTGTGGGTTATGGGTCTAATAAAATTGCAAATAATTAGTGTTGTGGGATGTCATTACTGTCAGTAGAGTCCAAAGTTGGTGGAAACATGTATACACTAGGGAATGTTGTTGATGATAATTGTTGAAATTGAGCATATGGTTGATTTTGGGAGAAGAGAACTGGATAATTACCAAGTGTAAGTCAACGATGTGCTTCACGGACCGTGGTTCACTCCACAGGTTGTGAAACCCCTCGTGAACCACACTTGGCAAAATGGGAGTACACTGGGTAGGATCACGATGGTCTTCACGGACCGTGGTTCACTCCACAGGTTGTGAAACCCCTCGTGAACCACACTTGGCAAAATGGGAGTACACTAGGTAGGATCACGATGGTCTTCATGGACCGTGGTTCATTCCACAAACCGTGAAACCGTTCGTGATCTATTCCAATACTCTTTTCCCAAACTGTCAATTCACCAACTTGTTTTCACGAGGGTCTTCATGGACCGTTCCATCCACCATGGCCTGTCTTGGCTCCCGTATATAAAACAAATATGTAGAGTTTACTTTTTGTACTTTTATTCCTGTTTCATCTTTTGATTCTATGGCCCTTCCCAATGATAGATTAGGTGGCGACATTCTTAAGGCAAGGCATCACATTGTAATTACAAAGGGGAAGTCTGAGTACCCGATTGTGTGTCGTTGTTCTGAATTAATTATTAATGGGTGTTTGCGTTGTTCAGGTACTATGGCTCCTCGACGAAAAAACGTAGCTCCACCTTCCTCACCTACTGCTTCATAATACGAAGGTGCTCATACTCAGTAATCTAGTAGTTCATAGGTACATATAAATGTTACACATGAAGATCACCCACCTCGAGCTACTAGATCTAGTACATCGAGGGTCATCCTCTAGAATACTCCTTCCCAGTCTGAAGAGGAAGGTAGTAGTTCCAGAAATGGAGAGGAAGGAGGTAGCCAGTCTTATAATGGTTAGGGAGGTAGTTCAGAGTCTGCAAGTGGTTCTCAGGAAGATACAACCACACTTTCACATGCAGTAAACACAAAAGTTGAAATTGGGGCGCAGGAAGAAGCCGGTACATTGAGAGGAGATGAAGAGATCACCACCGACGACACCATGGTGCAATATGTGAACATCTATGAAGTTGATCCCGCAACGAGACACCAACTGATTTACTATTTCTGCTTTATGTTGATTGTGGACATGTGCGAGGACTTCTTTAATCATGGAATTGTGACCAAGTTTGGCAGTTTCAAGAAGAGATCAATCATGGCCGAGACCAGAGTGGTGGTGGCATATATCAAATCATTTCCCGACATTTATCGGATTTTCCAATTTCATCAGTTTGACTGATTGAACAAATTACCTAGAGAATATTCTAGCCACCTGGCTAGAGAGTTTTATGCGTCTTATGAAGCCATATTGATGAATTTTTCTGCAGAAACTGAAACAACTAAATTGGGACAGAAAGACATTGCCATTACCTGGGTCCACTCAACTCAATTATGGTTCGGGACAAATTGATAGATATCTCCGAGGCTACTATCAATAGGATGTAACATGGCCCGAAATACACTGCACCAGCTTCAATTGGCCTTTTTGAGGGCAAACATCTTGAGGTCACCAATGATACTGTGATATAGATTCAGAGTTCTCGAGAGAAGGTCTTACGCTAGATTACGAGGCAAATTATC
The DNA here is from genome assembly GCA_029582725.1 of Solanum chiquidenum. Lineage (NCBI taxonomy): Eukaryota > Viridiplantae > Streptophyta > Magnoliopsida > Solanales > Solanaceae > Solanum > Solanum chiquidenum. The sequence goes on from JAJOOS010006812.1 coordinate 33,840, forward strand.
ATAGATGAGGGGAATGCAGTTTGGGTCACAACAACGCCAACACTCATTACTAAAGCTTCACTATCTTTTCTGGCCAAGGTTTCGTAAGCTGTTCTCCATGCACAATTGAGAACTACAACTAATGACAATACCTTGTCTCCTTCACAGGCCTCTTTGGTAGCCTGTGTTATGGTTGGTTACCCGATAAATATGGGGAGGATTATAGCGAACGCGATGAAAGACAGAGCATTGAATGAGAGATACGGACTTCCATTTCCCTGTCTGATAGGGAAACTATGCCGAGAACTGAACATTCCCCTAAACAAGCTAGTTGACAGATCGGGTGAAAAACATTTAGACGCACCCAAGCTTCTAAAATCAAAGATGTCGCGAACCATCTCTTTGGGGTGAAATTTGGAGTTGTGGGTTCTTTGGCTATTGTTCCTCATGTCCCAATTGACATTCCACATGCGAATAGAGGGCTAGAGCAGAGGGAAACATCAAAACCATCTACAGAGGCACCACCACCACCAGCTTTGGCCTTACAGTCCCTAGGTACCTATTTAACTATTCCTATGCTATTTGTTGAGAAATTAGTTGCAGATCAGTGCCAAATCAGGACCTTAGTCGACCAGATTGTACACTGTATGCCCCCGCTAATAGAACGAGATGTGTTAGCTGCGAAGAAAAAGATAAAGTATGAGATGCGCAAGGAGCTGACTGTCTTAAAAGATAGGATGGATGGCTTGGAGATCCTTGTCCATGACCGATTCCAGGCAGCTGGGTCTGTAGATACTGAAGAGTTCAAGTCACAATTGGTTGAGATGTGAGCTCAGGTTACAAGACTGGCTGAAAAACCAATATAAGTGTCCACTCTATTCATGCCAGAGTCTTTGATGCAATTTCTCAGTCAAGCACCCTCCACACAATCACTTGATGATTTTTGGGGGTGAACTACCCAAGACTAAGTCTGGAAAGAGAAAACACAAAGCCGGAGAGTCTAATGAGGAGCTTCCTGCCAACCTATCCAGAGAGGAAAGAAGGGAACAAAAGAAAGACCGCAGGGCATCAAGGAAGGAAGCTAGAGAAAAAGAAGCACTTGAGCAACAACAGTGAGATGCAGTGTTAGCTGGATCTTCTGGTAGCGGAGCACCTATCCCGGTGAGTGGTAGCAAGCATAATCCAGCGCTGGTTTTTGAAAGTGCACCCATTGATAAGGGTGCCGATGCTAATATGATTGTCGACGCCTAAAGCATCGTAGGTATAACCCCTCCTCACAGCCCTATTTTGTTTTCTTTATCGACTTTGAGGGAAAAGTCCTTCTGTTTGGGGAGGGGGTGGTGAGCAACCTGCCATTTTAACTATTAGGATGAATGGAGGTTGACTATGTGTTTATTGTGAAAACTGGGATGACTTTGTTTTTGTTGTGATAAGAATATGAAGTTTTTGTGTGTTGAGCTGCGCAACAACTAGTTTGTAAAAAAAATGAGGACCTTAATCTGAAATTTGACTGTTAGGATTTTTAGATGACATCTTAGATACTTACATATTGAACATCGCTAGTCTAATAAATAAATTGGTGAACCAAGAAACTAGAGAATGTAGTCCCGTGTCATGTGTGTGTGAGTTATCCTCGAAGTGTAATGCTAGGATCAGACACTAGACCTTACCTAAGTAGTCTTTCTTAGATCTGAGAATAACCGGATAGGAGAGGATCAGTAGGCCATTTTTGTTAAGCCATTAAAAAGCCATAAATAAAACAACCAAATAAAAAGTTTATCACTTGAACCCAATTTGATCCTGAAAATCAGTCTTTGTTCTTACCCAGTACATATCATATCCTTGGGTCTCCGAAGATACGATGTCATAACTCAGGCCAAAAGCCTAAGTTGAGGGTGATTGCAATCCGAGCAGAAAGAAGAAGTGAAAAAGAAGGAGTAAGCTGAATGCATAAAATAAATGAAGAAAAAGAGAAAAGAAAAGAAAAGAAAAGAAAAGAAAAAGAAGAAAAGAAAAAAAAGAAGAAAAAATGGCTGCTAGGATGTGCTGAAGTGAAGTAAATGAGGGAATCACTCAGAAAAGAGTTGTGTGCAAAGAAACTTTGGAGAACCAAGGGACTAGTCACTCACAAACCCAAATATCCATTCCCTAGCCTGAGCCTATATTACAAGCCGATAAAGTCCTACAGTGATCCTATTTCGGGTATTTGAAAGATAAAGCGTAGAAAACAAGGGCAAGCCTATGGTAGTTTGTTGTAAGTGTTAAAATTTCACTGAGAGTGCGAGCGTAGTACTTAGTACTAATTATCATGAGTGAAGGACTTCTTTGGTGTGAGGACACAATGCTTGCATTTGAGAGTAGATTGTGTTAGCTGATAATTCACAGGCATAAGCATGATCGACTGTGAGTAATGAGAAGTCATATATTGATTCTAGCATGTTAGATTTATGGTTTTGGATACAAATTGTGTTTGAGATGGCTGCTGTGTAGTTTCAACAGTGTTGGAATACTTTAAGGACTGAAAGTATTGCTTTCTCATCACTTGAGGACAAGTAGTGGTTCTAATGTGAGGGTGTTGATGTGCCGCGAAATCTTGGAACATTCGATGCTTGAAAACTAAGGATTACTACTAGAATCGAGTGTATTTTTTTTATGCTTTGATGTGTTTTTTGTAATGTGTAGACATATTCTTGCGTGCATTAAAAAAATGGAAAAAGAAGCAGAAGATGATTGTGATCAAGTGAAGACCACGAGTACCTAGATGGTCGTGGTCCTTGTCACGAACCGTGGTGTCAGTCATAAAGCATTTCCAGTATGAAGTCTTGGACGAGTTGAGATTAGGTTTGACCAAGTAAAGATCATGGCCAACCTCACAGACTGTGGTCCTCATAACGGTCTGTGGTTGTGATCGTGAAGCTGACTCAGTGTTTGGGCCTTGGAAAGATGGAGTGCAAGGGCAACCAATTGAAGACCACAGAAGGCCCCACATGCCGTGGTCCCCATACGGCCCGTGGTGGTGATCATGAAGATTGCCAATGTTTAGACCTCGAGGAGTTTAAATGGGAAGTGATCAAGTAAAAACCAAGGACACCCAGACGGACCATGGTCCCTATGACGGTCCGTGGAAGTGCCTGTGGTACCTATCCAGTGTGACAACGTTGAAGATCCAAGTTGCAAACATGCCAAGTCAAGACCACGAGGGGCTTCACAGACTGTGAAGCCTTTGACGTGTCGTAGAAGTGGTCGTGAAGTGTCCGACAGTTCAGTCCTACTTCAAGTAGGACTCTTTTTAAAACATTTTATTTGAATTAATTAGGGCGTTTTGAGTTTTTTTTATCTTGTTTGACCTTGAACGACGAACGAGTTTCAAATATTCTTAGTTTTGGTTTTTGATTTTAACATTGAATCAAGTTTGAAGTTTGAATTTCTAGTTCTTGAATTATCAAAGTGTCTTGTTGATTTGCTTATTCTCGTAAGTACTTCCTCAACATGTTTTCATTCTATATTTCTGAATGTTTATGTGAAATCATTAGTGGCTAAATACCACAATTGGGATTGTGGGATCTATGACATAAATCGAAGTGTAATTCCATAAAACGAGTGATAGGCAATTTATATTTGCAAATTATAATTTAGCTTTTGTTAGTCATGTAATCTAATGAGTGCATGCATTGGAGTGAGCCTGCATCTGTCATTTATTCGAGAGAAAAATGATAGTTAGGAAAGAGTTAAATTAACTGGAATAAATGGAGTCAAAGTTCGAGTTCGAGAGAAAAGAACTTTAACACTATTGTAAGCGAGGGTATAACTAGTAACACTCTGGGATCAAGAGGACTTCAATGAAAATTATCTATTTAGACTGAGAAGTATCAGATATATTTAACTCGCATGTATTTTGTAGAAATAAATTGCTTGAAACGCAATTACTGAAGAACATTAGATGTAACGTTATGGGGAACACAATCCAAGTTTCATTTAATCATCAAAACAACTTTAGAACTTAAAACTTTGTTAATTGTTAATCTGGATTTTTATTACCAATTTTAGTTACTAGAACATCACAACTAAACCCATTTTACTTTTCGTAACTGTTTCTTTAGGAAATAATAACGAAATTTGAGTAAATGTGACAGTGAAATCATTTTCTGTAAAGAAATTCTCGGTGGGATCGACCTCAACTCATGTTGAGTTCTATAAATTGACTTCGACTGTTTATATCTCTTAATTGAGGTGTAAGTTTGGACATATTAAGTTCCGGTTGAGATTTTAGACCGGCAAGTTAAGAAGTTGAGAAATAAAGAAGTTGTTTCCGTGAAAGTGTTGTGGAGGAATCAATTAGTTGAGGGTGCTACTTGGGAGGCCGAGGCCGATATGATGACCCGATATCCTCATCTCTTTCCTCTAGTCCTACTCTAGTTTGAGGTAATGATTTTCTCATGATTTACTAGTTTTTTTGGTGTCATGTGTTACAAATATTCCCATGATTTCCTTGTTATGCATATTCATGAAAAACTTGAATTTTGAAAGAAAATGAGTTTACATGATTGATTTTCCTCATGTTGATGTGCATTGTGTATGAGTTGCATATAGACTTCATGAGATGATTGATATACCGTGAGTTTACGGTATTTCTAATATATTTCACTTACAAGTTGTATGTGTCTAGGGCCTTTTTGTAGTGGTTTTTATGTGTTTTTATCATATTTTGTAGGAAAGATGTTCAGGCGCGGAATTGAAGAGATAGCTAAAAGAAATGCAGAAAAAGGCATCTACGGAGGTGATCTACGGACCGTAGGTCCATTGACGCTCCGTAGATGGTAGTCGTAGATCAACAACCAAGGCATGGAAGGCAAATCAGTGAAATATGACCAAGTGTGGAACCACGGTGCCCACTGACGGTCCGTAGATTGATATACGGACCGTACTGTTGATCCGTAGATTGATAATGCGAGGGTTCCAGTACCTGATTTTTGAAGATTTTAAGTATGGAGCTACGGAGAGGGATTGACGGACCGTAGATCGATCTACGGTCTGTACTGCAGTTCCGTCGTTTGCTTCAGAAAAGCTGATTTTTGGAAGCTGAAATATTTTCTAAGTATTGGCTGACGGAAGGGACTCACGGACCGTAGATCCATTGAAGGTCCGTGAGTCAGTCTCGTGGAATGAAGATGCGTGCCTGTGACAAACTTTCCTTATTTTGTTTCCCTTTTAATTTAGGACTTGTTTTCTATAAATATGGCATGTAAACCTCGTTTTTGAGGGTTAGACATTATTATATTTTTCTAGTTCTTGACTTGGGAGATTAACTTGCAACTTCAGCAATTCTTAATTTCCTAAGTTCGTTTTGAAGATTTTGGTGTTGCAATTCAAGTTGAATTTTTGGGTTTATTCTTCTTCTTACGTAAGTTCATAATTCTCTTATCTAAAACAATGAATTATGATCATATGATTATGGGTAACTAACCTCCACAGCTAGGGTTGTGGGAACCATGAGC
>JAJOOS010006813.1:0-14139 GCA_029582725.1 Solanum chiquidenum
GGTTTTATCGGTTTAGGGTTTAGGGCTTAGGGATTTTTAAAATATTTTTTAGAATTTAGCATATACGATTTAGGGCTTTATAGGGTTTAGAGCTTAGAGTTTTTTAGGTCTAGGGGTTTTTGGGTTTTTAAAGGTTTTTAAGGTTTAAGTGTTTCTTAGGGTTTAGTGTTTTTCGTGATTTTTAGGTTAAGGGTTTAGTAAATTTTAGTATTTAGGGTGTAGAGCTTATGGTTTGTAGGTGTATTAAAAGGGTTTTAGGGTTTATTTTACGCTTTATTGCATTTAGGTTTTCTTAATGTTTAGGGTTTAGGGTTTCTTCGAGTTTTAGGTTTCGGATTTAGAGTTTTAGGTTAGGGTTTAGGTTTTAGGGCTTAGGGTTTTTTAGGTTTAGGGTTTTAGGTTTTACCTATTTTTTTAAGGTTTAGGGCTTTGGGTTTTTTAGATTTAGGGTTTAGGGCTTACGCTTCTTTTGTGTTTTTTAGGGTTTAGCATATACAATTTACGGGTTTATATGGTTTAGTGTTTATTGTTTTTGAGGTATAGGGGTCTGTAAGGGTAAGTATTTTTTAGGGTTTTTTAGGGTATAGGGTTTAGGGCTTAAGGTTTTTTGTGTTTTTTTAAGTTTAGGGTTTACAAATATTTAGGATTTAGGGTTTTGCGCGTAGGGCTTTGTAGGAGTTTTGAATGTTTTTTAGGGAATATTTTAGGGCTTATTGGATTTATGGTTTCTTAAGGTTTAGAGTGTAGGGTTTCTTAGGGTTTTAGGTTTAGGATTTAGGGTTTTAGGTTAGTGTTTAGCGTTTAGGGGTTAGAATTTTTAAGGTTTTGGGTTTTATCTGGGTTTTTAGGGTTTAGGGCTTTGGGTTTTTAATGTTAAGGTTTTTTAGGGTTTTATAGGTTCAAAATTTAGGGCGTAGGGATTTTTTGTGTTTTTTAGGGTTTAGCATATACGATTTAGGGCTTTATAGGGTTTGGAGCTTAGAATTTTTTAGGTTTAGGGTTTTTTGGGTCCTTTAGAAGTTTTAAGGGTTAAGTGTTTCTTAGGGTTTTTTAGGGTTTAGTGTTTAGGGCTTAAGGTTTTTTTAGTTTTAGGGTTTATCAATTTTTTCGGATTTAGGGTTTAGCGCTTAGGGTTTTGTAGGAGTTTTGAATGGTTTTTTGGGTATATTTTGGGGTTTATTGGATTTAGTGTTTCTTAAGGTTTAGTGTTTAGGGTTTCTTAGGGTTTTATGTTTCTTATTTAGGGTTTTAGGTTAGGATTTAGGGTTTACGGTTTAGGGCTTAGGGTTTAGGGTTTAGGGTTTAGGGTTTAGGGTTTATAGCATTTAGATTTTTTTAAGGTTTAGGGTTTAGGATTTCATAGGGTTTTAGGTTTCAGATTTAGGGTTTTAGGTTAGGGTTTAGGGTTTTAGGGTTTAGGGCTTGGGGTTTTTTTAGGTTTAGGGTTTTAGGTTAACGGTTTTACTTAGTTTTTTAAGGTTTAGGGCTTTGGGTTTTTTAGGTTTAGGTTTTTTAGGTTTTTTAGGTTTTATAGGTTTAGGGTTTAGGGCTGACGGTTTTTTGTGTTTTTTAGGGTTTAGCGTATACGATTTAGGGCTTTATAGGGTTTAGAGCTTATAGTTTTTTTAGGTTTATGGGTTTTTAAGGGTTAAGTATTTCTGGGGGTTTTTAGGGTTAAGGGATTAGGGCTTAAGTTTTTTTGTGTTTTCTTAGGTTTAGGGTTTATGGATTTTCAGGATTTAGGGTTTAGCGCTTAGGGTTTTGTAGGAGTTTTGAATGGTGTTTAGGGTATATTTTAGGGTTTATAGGATTTAGGGTTTCTTAAGGCTTAGAGTTTAGGGTTTCTTAGTGTTTTAGGTTTAGGATTTAGAGTCTTAGGTTTAGGGTTTAGGTGTTAGGATTTTTAAAGGTTTAGGATTTTATCTAGGCTTTTACGGTTTAGGGGTTTGGGTTTTTAATGTTAAGGTTTTTTAGGGTTTTATAGGTTTAGAATTTAGGGCTAAGGGATTTGTTTTGTGTTTAGCATATACGATTTAGGGCTTTATAGGATTTTGAGATTAGAGTTTTTTAGGGTTTTTCAGGGTTTTTAAGGGTTAAGTGTTTCTTATAGTTTATTAGGGTTTAGGGCTTAGGTTTACATGTTTTTTAGGTTTAGGGTTTACAAAATTTTAGGATTTAGGGTTTAGAACTTATGGTTTGTAGGGGTTTTAAATAGGTTTTTGGGTTTATAGCATTTAGATTTTCTTAAGGTTTAGGGTTTAGGGTTTCTTAGGGTTTTAGGTTTTGGATTTAGGGTTTTAGGTTAGGGTTTAGGGTTTAGAGTTTAGAGCTTAGCTTTTTTTTATGTTTATGGTTTTAGGTTAAGGGTTTTACCTAGTTTTTTAGGGTTTAAGGCTTTGGGTTTTCTAGGTTTCAGTTTTTCAGGGTTTTATTGGTTTAGGGTTTAGGGCTGACAATTATTTTTTAGTTTTTTAGGGTTTAGCATATACGATTTAGGGTTTTATAGGGCTTAGAGCTTAGAGTTTTTTTAGGTTTAGGGGGTTTTAAGGGTTAAGTATTTCTTAGGGTTTTTTAGGGTTAAGAGTTTAGGGCTTAATAGTTTTTTTTGTGTTTTTTTATGATTAGGGTTTATGGATTTTTAGGATTTGGGGTTTAGAACTTAGGGTTTTGTAGGAATTTTAAATGGTTTTTAGGGTTTATTTTATATAGCGTTTCTTAAGGTTTAGAGTTTAGGGTTTCGTAGAGTTTAGGGTTTCGTAGAGTTTTAGGTTTAGGATTTAGGATTTTAGGTTAGGGTTTACCGTTTAGGGGTTAGGGTTTTCTAAGGTTTAGGGTTTTAGCTTAAGGGTTTTATCTATGTTTTTAGGGGTTAGGTCTTTGGGTTTTTTAGGTTAAGGTTTTTTAGGGTTTTATAGGTTTAGATTTTAGGGCATAGGGATTTTCCTATGTTTTATAGGGGTTATAGCTTAGAGTTTCTTAGGTTTAGGGGTTTTTCGGTTTTTTTGTGTTTTTAAGGTTTAAGTGTTTCTTAAGTTTTTTTTAGGGTTTAGGGTTTAGGGGATAGGATTTTTTAAGGTTTAGGGTTTTAGCTTAAGGGTTTTATCAAGGATTTTAGGGTTTAGGGCTTTGGGTTGTTTAGGTTACCATTTTTTAGGGTTTTATAGGTTTAGAGTTTAGGGCTTAGGATTTTTTTTGTGTTTTTTAGGGATTAGTATATACTATTTAGGGCTTTATAGGGTTTAGAGCTTAGAGTGTTTTAGGTTTAGGGTTTTTTGGGTTTATACAGGTTTTAAGAGTTAAGTGTTTCTTAGGGTTTTTTAGGGTTTAGGGTTTAAGGCTTAGGTTTTTTTTGTGTTTTTTAGAATTTGGATTTATGTATTTTTTAGGATTTAAGATTTAGAGCTTAGGGTTTTGTAGGTGTTGTAAATGATTTTTATGCTTTATATTAGGGTTTATAGGATATAGGGTTTCTTAAGGTTTAGGGTTTAGGGTTTCTTAAGGTTTTAGGTTTAGAATTTATTGTTTTAGGTTAAGGTTTAGGGTTTAGGGCTTAGGTTTTTTTAGGTTATGGGTTTTATCTTGGTTTTTAGGGTTTGGGGATTTAGGTTTTTTAGGGTTTTATAGGTTTAGAGTTTAGGGCTTAGGGATTTTTTGTGGTTTTTAGGGTTTAGAATATACGATTTAGGGCTTTATAGGATATAGATCTTAGAGTTTTTTAGGTTTAGTTTTTTTTAGGGTTTTTAAGGGTGAAGTGTTTCTTAGGGTATTTTAGGGTTTAGGGTTTAGGGTTTAAGTCTTAGGGTTTTTCTTGTTATTTAGGTTTAGGGTTTACAAAATTTTAGGGTTTAGAGCTTATGGTTTCTAGGAGTTTTAAATGGGTTTTAGGATTTATTTTAGGGTTGATAGCATTTAGGGTTTAGGGTTGAGGGTTTTTTTGGATTTTAGGTTTCTGATTTAGGCTTTTAGGTTAGGGATTAGTGTTTAGGGGTTAGGGTTTTAGGTTAGGGTTTAGTGTTTAGGGGTTAGGGTTTTAGCTTAAAGGGTTTATCTAGGTTTTTAGTGTTTAAGGCTTTGGATTTTTTAGGTTAAGGTTATTTATGGTTTTATATGTTTAGAGTTTAGCGTTTAGTTTTATTTTGTGTTTTTTAGATTTAGGGTTTATGGATTATGAAGATTTAGGGTTTAGAGCTTAGGGTTTTGTAGGTGTTGTAAATTTTATTTAGGGTTTATAGGATTTAGGGTTTCTTAAGGTTTAGGGTTTAGGGTTTTAGGTTTAGGATTTAGAGTTTTAGGTTAGGGTTTAGGATTTAGGGCTTAGGTTTTTTTAGGTTTAAGGTTTTAGGTTATGGGTTTTATCTTGGTTATTAGGGTTTGGGGCTTTAGGTTTTTTAGGTTAAGGGTTTTTAGGGATTTATAGGTTTAAGGTTTAGGGCTTAGGTTTTTTTTTTTGCATTTTTCAGGGTTTAGCATATACGATTTAGGCTTTTATAGGGTTTAAAGCTTAAAATTTTTAGGTTTTGGTTTTTTTTGTTTTTTAGGGGTTTTAAGGGTTAATTGTTTCTTTAGGTTTTTTTGTGTTTAGGGCTTAGGGCTTAAGGGTTTTCGTGGTTTTAGGTTTAGTGTTTACAAAATTTTAGGATTTAGGGTTTAGAGGTTATGGTTTGTAGGGATTTTAAATTGGTTTTAGGGTTTATTTTAGGGTGTATAGCATTTAGGTTTTCTTAATGATTAGGGTTTAGGGCTTAGGCTTTTTTTAGGTGTGTGGTTTTAGGTGAAGGGATTAACCTAGTTTTTTTAGGGTTTAGGGCCTTGGGTTTTTTTAGATTAAGAGTTTAGGGCTTAGGGTTCTTTTGTGTTTTTTAGTGTTTAGAGCTTAGAGCTTTTTAGGTTTAGGGTTTTTTTGGGTTTTTACGGGTTTTAAGGGTTAAGTGTTTCTTAGGGTTTTTAAAGGTTTAGGGTTTAAGGCTTAGTTGTTTTTGTATTTTTTAGATTTAGGGGTTACGGATTTTTAGGATTTGGGGTTTAGAGCACAGTGTTTTGTAGGTGTTCTAAATAGTTTTTAGGGTTTATAGGATTTAGGGTTTCTTAAGGTTTAGGGTTTAGGGTTATTTAGGGTTTTAGGTTAGGGTTTAGGGTTTAGGGCTTAGGGTTTTTTTAGGTTTAAGGTTTTAGGTTATGTGTTTTATCTTGGTTTTTAGGGTTTGGGGCTTTAGGTTTTTATGGTTTTATCGGTTTAGGGTTTAGGGCTTAGGGATTTTTTAAATATTCTTTAGACTTTAGCATACACGATTTAGGGCTTTATAGGGTTTAGAGCTTAGAGTTTTTTAGGTCTAGTTTTTTTTTGGGATTTTTAAGGTTTTTAAGATTGAAGTGTTTCTCATGGTTTTTTAGGGTTTAGGGTTTAGGGTTTTTCGTGTTTTTTAGGTTTAGGGTTTAAGAAATTTTAGGATTTAGGGTGTAGAGCTTGTGGTTTGTAGGGGTTTTAAAAGGGTTTTAGGGTTTATTTTAGGCTTTATTGCATTTAGGTTTTCATAAGGTTTAGGGTTTAGGGTTTAGGGTTTCTTCGGGTTTTAGGTTTCGGATTTAGAGTTTTAGGTTAGGGTTTAGGTTTTAGGGCTTAGGGTTTTTTAAGGTTTAGGGTTTTAGGTTAAGGGTTTTACCTATTTTTTTAAGGTTTAGGGCTTTGGGTTTTTTAGGTTTAGGTTTTTTACGGTTTTATAGCTTTAGGGTTTAGGGGTTACGCTTCTTTTGTATGTTTTAGGGTTTAGCATATACAATTTACGGGTTTATACGGTTTAGTGCTTAGAGTATTTTAGGTATAGGGGTCTTTAAGGGAAAGTATTTGTTAGGGTTTTTTAGGGTATAGGGTTTAGGGCTTAAGGTTTTTTGTGTTTTTTTAAGTTTAGGGTTTACAAATATTTAGCATTTATGGTTTTGCGCTAAGGGCTTTGTAGGAGTTTTGAATTGGTTTTAGGGAATATTTTAGGGTTTATTGAATGGTTTCTTAAGGTTTAGAGTGTAGGATTTCTTAGGGTTTTAGGTTTAGGGCTTAGTTAATTTTTAAGGTTTTGGGTTTTATCTAGGGTTTTAGGGTTTAGGGCTTTGGGTTTTTAATGTTAAGGTTTTTTAGGGTTTTATAGGTTCAAAATTTAGGGCTTAGGGATTTTTTGTGATTTTTAGGGTTTAGCATATACGATTTATGGCTTTATAGGGTTTAGAGCTTAGAATTTTTTAGGTTTAGGGTTTTTTGGGTTCTTTAGATGTTTTAAGGGTTAAGTGTTTCTTCGGGTTTTTTAGGGTTTAGGATTTAGGGCTTAGTTTTTTTTCCTGTTATTTAGATCTAGGGTTTACGAATTTTTAGGATTTAGGGTTTCGAGCTTAGTGCTTTGTTGGTGTTGTAAATGGGTTTTAGTATTTATATTAGGATTTAGGGTTTCTTACGGTTTAGGGTTTAGGATTTCTTAGGGTTTTAGGTTTAGGATTTTGGGTGTTAGGTTAGGGTTTAGGGTTTAAGGCTAAGGGTTTTATTAGGTTTAAGGTTTAAGGTTATGGGTTTTATTTTGGTTTTTAGGGTTTGAGGCTTTATGTTTATTAGATTATGGTTTTTAGGGTTTATAGGTTACGGGTTTTATGTGTTTTTTAGGGTTTTATAGGGTTTTGAGCTTAGAGGTCTTTAGGTTTAGGGATTTTTGGGTTTTCGGGTTTTTTATGGTTTTTAAAGGTTGTGTTTCTTTTGGTTTTTTATGGTTTAGGGTTTAAGGTTAGAATTTTTCGTGTTGTTTAGGTTTAGGGTTTAAGAAATTTTAGGATTTAGGGTTTAGATCTTATTGTTTGTGGGGGTTTTAAATGGGTTTTAGGGTTTATAGCATTTAGATTTTTTTAAGGTTTAGGGTTTAGGATTTTTTAGAGTTTTAGGATTTGGATTTAGGGTTTTATGTTAGGGTTTAGGGTTTAGGGCTTAGGTTTTTTTTAGGTTAAGGGTTTTACCTAGTTTTTTAAGGTTTCGGGCTTTGGGTTTTTTAGGTTTAGGATTTTTAGGTTTTATAGGTTTAGGGTTTAGGGCTGACGGTTCTTTTGTGTTTTTTAAGGTTTAGCGTATACGATTTAGGGCTTTATAGGGTTTAGAGCTTTGAGTTTTTTTAGGTTTATGGGTTTTTAAGGGTTAAGTATTTCTAGGGTTTTTTTAGGGTTTAGGGATTAGTGCTTAAGGTTTTTTATGTTTTCTTAGGTTTAGGGTTTATGGATTTTCAGGATTTAGGGTTTAGCGCTTAGGGTTTTGTAGGAGTTTTGAATGGTGTTTAGGGTATATTTTAGGGTTTATAGGATTTAGGGTTTCTTAAGGCTTAGAGTTTAGGGTTTCTTAGTGTTTTAGGTTTAGGATTTAGAGTCTTAGGTTAGGGTTTAGGTGTTAGGATTTTTAACGGTTTAGGATTTTATCTAGGTTTTTATGGTTTAGGGGTTTGGGTTTTTAATGTTAAGGTTTTTTATTATAGGTTTAGAATTTAGGGCTAAGGGATTTGTTTTGTGTTTTTTTGGGTTTAGCATATACGATTTAGGGCTTTATAGGATTTTGAGCATATAGTTTTTTAGGTTTAGGGTTTTTTTGGGTTTTTAAGGGTTAAATGTTTCTTATTGTTTATTAGGGTATAGGGATTAGGTTTACATGTTTCTTAGGTTTAGGGTTTACAAAATTTTAGGATTATGGCTTAGATTTTATGGTTTGTAGGAGATTTAGATAGGTTTTTGGGTTTATAGCATTTGGATTTTCTTAAGGTTTAGGGTTTAGGATTTGTTAGGGTTTTAGGTTTTGGATTTAGGGATTTAGGGTTTAGGATTTAGGGCTTACGGTTTTTTTACGTTTATGGCTTTAGGTTAAGGGTGTTACCTAGTTTTTTAGGGTTTAGGGCTTTGGGTTTTGTAGGTTTCGGTTTTTCAGGGTTTTATTTGTTTAGGGTTTAGTGCTTACAATGATTTTTGAGTGTTTTAGGGTTTAGCAGATACGATTTAGGGTTTTATAGGGCTTAGAGCTTAGAGTTTTTTTTAGGTTTAGGGGGTTTTAAGGGTTAAATATTTCTTAGGGTTTTTTAGGGTTAAGAGTTTAGGACTTAAGGTTTTTTTTTGTGTTTTTTTAGGATTAGGGTTTATGGATTTTTAGTATTTAGGGTTTAGCACTTAGGGTTTTGTAGGAATTTTAAATGGTTTTTAGGGTTTATAGGATATAGCGTTTCTTAAGGTTTAGAGTTTAGGGTTTCGTAGAGTTTTAGGTTTAGGATTTAGGATTTTAGGTTAGGGTTTAGGGTTTAGGGTTTAGGGTTTTTTAGGGTTTAGAGTTTTTTGTGTTTTTTAGGTTTAGGGTTTAATTAATTTTAGGATATAGGGTGTTGAGCTTATGGTTTGTAGGGGTTTTAAAAGGGTTTTAGGGTTTATTTTAGTCTTTAATGCAATTAGGTTTTCTTAAGGTTTAGGGTTTAGGGTTTCTTCGGGTTTTAGGTTTCGGATTTAGAGTTTTAGGTTAGAGTTTAGGTTTTAGGGCTTAGGTTTTTTTTAGGTTTAGGGTTTTAGGTTAAGGGATTTACCTATTTTTTTAAGATTTAGGGCTTTGGGTTTTTTAGGTTTAGGTTTTTTAGGGTTTTATAGGTTTAGGGTTTAGGGCTTACGCTTCTTTTGTGTTTTTTAGGGTTTAGCACATACAATTTACAGGCTTATAGGGTTTAGTGCTTAGAGTGTTTTAGGTATAGGGGTCTTTAAGGGTAAGTATTTGTTAGGGTTTTTTAAGGTATAGGGTTTAGGGCTTAAGGCTTTTGTGTTTTTTTAGGTTTAGGGTTTACAAATATTTAGGATTTAGGGTTTTGCGCGTAGGGCTTTGTAGGAGTTTTGAATGGTTTTTAGGGAATATTTTAGGGTTTATTGAATGGTTTCTTAAGGTTTAGAGTGTAGGGTTTCTTAGGGTTTTAGGTTTAGGATTTAGGGTTTTAGGTTAGTGTTTAGGGTTTAGGGGTTAGAATTTTTAAGGTTTTGGGTTTTATCTAGGTTTTTAGGATTTAGGACTTTGGGTTTTTAATGTTAAGGTTTTTTAGGGTTTTATAGGTTCAAAATTTAGGGCTTAGGTTTTTTTTTGTGTTTTTTAGGGTTTAGCGTATACGATCTAGGGCTTTATAGGGTTTAGAGCTTAGAATTTTTTAGGTTTAGGGTTTTTTGGGTTCTTTTGAAGTTTTAAGGGTTAAGTGTTTCTTAGGGTTTAGGATTTAGGGCATAGGTTTTTTTTTTCTGTCTTTTAGATTTAGGGTTTACGAACTTTTAGAATTTAGGGTTTAGAGCTTAGTGTTTTGTAGGTGTTGTAAATGGTTTTTAGTATTTATATTAGGGTTTATCGGATTTAGGGTTTCATAAGGTTTAGGGTTTAGGGTGTCTTAGGGTTTTAGGTTTTGGATTTTGGGTTTTAGATTAGGGTTTAGGGTTTAGGGCTAAAGGTTTTATTAGGTTTAAGGTTTAAGGTTATGGGTTTTATCTTGGTTTTTATGGTTTGAGGCTTTAGGTTTTTTACGTAAAGGTTTTTAGGGTTTATAGGTTACGGTTTTTTGTGTTTTTTTAGGGTTTAGCATATACGATTTAGGGTTTTATAGGGTTTTGAGCTTAGAGGTTTTTAGGTTTAGGGGTTTTTGGGTTGTTGGGTTTTTTATGGTTTTTAAAGGTTAAGTGTTTCTTATTGTTTTTTAGGATTTTGGGTTTAGGTTAGGATTTTTGTTGTTGTTTAGGTTTAGTGTTTAAGAAATTTTAGGATTTAGGGTTTAGATCTTATTGTTTGTAGGGGTTTTAAATGGGTTTTAGGGTTTATAGCATTTATATTTTTTTAAGGTTTAGGGTTTAGGATTTTTTAGAGTTTTAGGATTTGGATTTAGGGTTTTATGTTAGGGTTTAGGGTTTAGGGCTTAGGTTTTTTTTAGGTTAAGGGTTTTAGGTTAAGGGTTTTACCTAGTTTTTTAAGGTTTCGGGCTTTGGGTTTTTTAGGTTTTATACGTTTAGAGTTTAGGGCTAACGATTCATTTGTGTTTTTTAGGGTTTAGCGTATATGATTTAGGGCTTTATAGGGATTAGAGCTTAGAGTTTTTTTAGGTTTATGGATTTTTAAGGGTCACTACAAGAAACAGGATTTATTGTGGCAATATTTAGCGGCGAACCTATTTGTTGCTACAAAAGTTATATATTCAGTGGCAACATATGAAGGCGTCGCAGTAGATAAAAATTTAGTGGCGAGTTATGTTAACTTGCAGCTAATAGTCGTTGGTAATTCTCAATTATTTGTTCCCGCTAATACCAAAAGTTTGGCTCCATATTCTTCAGTGGCAACATCTAATTTGTCGCATCTAAATGAATTTTGTGGCGACATGACCGCTCCTAATAAGTCAATTTATTAATTTAACATAAAAAGTTATAAGAAAACAAATGAAAATATCTGATAAAAAATTACACACACAACCTTTCTCTCCAAACACTCCTCTTCTCAAATTTCCGCTTCATTTCTCTCCATTAGCTCAACTTTTTTTAGGGATTCTTCAAATTGTCACTCTCAAATATGTTAAATCGCTTCTCATTTCACAAAATGTGAACTCTATTTAGGTAAGTGCTCAAATTTCTTTCCGATGGTATTTTCCCCCCCTAATCTTACTTCTATTTCTTTAACCCATTCATAAATCTGTAGCAGATTGAAGTGTTTTGAAGTTTTAAGGCAAAAGGTTCTCAAAAATCTACAGAAATCAGAAGTTGCTGGAAGGTTTTAAGAAGAAAGGTTCGAAGCTGCAAGATTTTGATGTTTTCGAAGTTTTGAAGTTGTTCAAAGGCTTGTAAGGTGCCACTCATGTTAACTCTCTATTTATTTTTCATATTTTGTCGATTCTGAATCTTCACTATTGTTTTTGAGCTATCTCTTTCTCTGGGTTTATTGAAGTTTTTTTTTTTTGAAATTCTAGATCTGTAGATGTTGTTAAGTAACTGCATGTTCATTTGATGTCGAAAAATGTACAAAAATTGTTGTTTGAAAAGAAAATTGTAGTTCTAAGTGTGTTGTTATTATTTCAATATAACTCGATTTCTGTATATATATGTTAATTTGTTTGAAACCTTCTAAAAAGTTTCAAGAGATTGTAATCTTTTCCCAGACATAAAAGCTTGTTGGTGATTTGGTTTACTGAAGCTCTTGAAGTGTTATTATTTCAGCTGAACTATAATATTTTCCTTAATTGGAGTTCTTGTTGGTTAATAAATGGCTCTACCATAAAGAAAACCATCGTTACATCCTCGTGTTTGGACAACTTAGTATGTTGAGCTCTTGATCTTACTGGATTAGATTAACTAAAGTGAAATATAGATACAAATGACTTAAGAGTATGAGTCCATGACCGGCTAAATATGCTTGAAGTAAATGGCCTTGAAATGAAGTTCTAATGGTTTTGTTAGTTCTGGAATGTTGAGTTTTGTCTAGAATTACCTTTGGTTTTGGTCTCAAGGCTTTCAAATTCATTTCAAGATATCTTCTTACTTATAGTTAAAATGGAGCCTTGGGTGTGAGACCTACTTTTGTCGAGACGACCTCCCTTAAAAGTTTTGTAAGTTACATTAAGTCCAAAATTTTGTTTCTAATTGGGTAACATATTTGGTTTGTGTTGGTGGGACCCCAAATTATTTTCGGAGGTCCGATTGAAACTTGGGATTTGAATCACAAGAGCTGGTGCAGCTGCTCTTGCATGCGAAGGTGACCAGGTCACCAAGCCTCGACCCTGTGAAGTCGTGGTCGTAACTACAACCTCGCCTATGGATCCAAAGTCTGTAATACTAGATTGTATATGTGTAAAACAAATTGCTAGGGCCAAGGGGCTTCTCTGTTTCAGAATTGAGGGGAATCTATCTTCTCTTACAGGAGAGTATTAGGAATTTTTTGTTATTAATGTGAGTGTTCATTTTTTTGTTATTAATGTGAGTGTTCATTTGTTGTATGGCTTCTAAAATTCATTGTAAATCTATAATACAGCTTACTTAAAATATCATGCAGGCGTTTGGACAATATTTGGTTGAAATTTAAGAGTAGTTTGCGATGAACATGTTGATTATGATATAGCTGCAGTAAAAAAGAAGCATTATGAGTGTGTCTGATTTTCCTGAAATTTGTCAAAAAAAATGTTGATGTTGACACTATTCAAATTCAAAACTCTAAAATCATGGGTGAATTCAGAACCTATTCCTGGACTAGCATGTGATGAAGAAAAAAGAACTTGTTCCTTGCAACAAATGGAAATACTTTTTTGCATATGATATTTGTTTGCATTCACCGAACACATAGATTCATGACACATAACTGTACTCTCTGCTAAATTAAACCTACCCTTTTGCAATCTTAAGTTACCAGATAAACAGATCCATAAGATTGAACATCAGAAGTACTATTCGTAACCTTTTTATCCTCGCATTGGTGATCATGAATTCTTAGTAGTGTTATTTATTGCTCCAAGTGAAAAAACATCCATGTGCCTTCAGAAGAGTGAGTTGTAGATGGTTTAGCATTTCCTTGAACCCCTGCACCTCAACAACTGTTACAGGTTGACCAATCCTTTCATTGACATGCATGACATTTTTAAAGTCTCTACTAAGAATTCATGGTACTTGTATAGAAGCACATATAGTCTGTAAAGTTTGCCGCGAGTTCTCTTTGACTTTGCTCATTCTTTGCATACACACTAGTGACAATAGCTGAGAAGTTATTACCTCGCCTACAAAGTCAGTCAACACATTTATCCTCGCATTGGTGACCCATTTTCTACTTTGCCATAGCGACAATAACAATAATCAAGCCACTAGTGTGTTCTTCTTTATTTCATTTTTTTATTGTGGAAGTTGGAGAGAGATTTCCTTGGCGATTTCTTGTGGAATTCTGTACATTTAGTGGAGAGTAGCTTGGGGACATCGTAAATGATGTTTTTCACTCTCCTAAATCCACTAGACCTCGTTTAGATTCAAATTCTTGATATTTATGTTGTATTGTTACTTTTAACTACTTACTTTCTTTTAATATCCTCACAACTTATGTTCCTTTTTTGTTTTGCTGCATTTTCAAGTCACTTTCCGATCAATCTTGGCCGGATTGTGGTCTACATCTTTCTAGCAAACTTTGATATTTGTGTGTTCTTTGATTTTCAACATTAGGTACGCCATAGCAAGATCACTACTCATTTAATTTTCAATTCTAGTCATAGACTCATTATTGATATTTTTTACTTTATTTATCCAGATTTCTCTGCCACGCATGATCTCGCAATTTTTTTTTCTAGTTGTTTTTTTCTTTTACGCTAAATTATGACATATCACCATTACTGGAAATATAATTCTTGTACACAATTCATGATTTTTTATAGATATATTTCACTGAAAATAAGCTTTTTTTTAAACATAAATTGGTAATTTGAATTGTTGTTTATTCTTTTGGATCTTCATTTTTGTGCAGTAAGAGTCGAACAGATTCCCAGATGGGTCCTCAATTGAATTAATTAATTAATTAATTCCTTTTTTTCTTAAAAGTAGGAATGGATAAAAGTTGGTTAAATATTAGGAATAGAGTTGATCAAAGGTATAGAGATGGAGTGGAAGGTTTTCTTAATTGGGCATTTAGTCAACCCGGGGTGAACACTATGATTCGATGTCCTTGTAAAGGGTGTATGAATACAGCGTTCAAGCTAAAAATTGATGTAAGAGGAGACTTATTAAAAAAGGGCTTTTGGGATTCTTATAAAGTGTGGGACTTGCATGGAGAAGTGTTAGCTAGAGTTGAAAATTCTAATGTCACACATAGAGAAGAAGTAGAGGATGATAGCAATGAAGATGATGACATTACTGGAATGATTCACGATGCTTGTGGATATACAAATGTGGAGAATAATACGAATTCTTCAGAGGGTAATGAAGAGCCAAATATCCATGCAACAAAGTTCTACAAATTGTTAAAAGATGCTCAGACAGAACTTTATCCTGGTTGCACAAAAGTCTCAAAGTTGTCTTTTATTGTTAAATTACTTCACTTGAAGTGTCTTAATCATTGGAGCAACAAATCGATGGATGAGTTATTAATCTTCTTTAAAGAAGTTCTTCCCGATG
>JAJOOS010006814.1:0-14532 GCA_029582725.1 Solanum chiquidenum
GTTAGTTGATGGAATCCATGTCTCGTTATAGAGATTGATTGATATGCCTTTTTGAGAAACTTATAAGTTTTCATCGTGTCAAACCTTGCAAGTGGATTGATGAATCCGACACATGAAATAAGTTAAGTAGTGCTCTAAAGGAAATTAATCATTAAATTAAATTCGTCAGTAATTTAATTTATTGATTAGTATATGAAATCTTAACATGGGGAATTACATAAGTGTTTAATGGGGAATTACGAAATATAAATAGAGGAGTGCAATTACGAATTTCTAGTGGAATGATTTGTAATTTATTATGGTAAGAATAAAATCAAATTAATTATTTGAATTATTTCCATAATAGGAAGCCTCAGTAATTAATTATGTGGTCCCTCTAGTGCCCATATATAACTAGAACTCAGAATCCTATTTCTATGGAAAAAGGAAGAATAATATGGTTTTTTCTAGTCTTCTAGAAAAACTAGGTTTTCTAGTCCTTTTTGAATTAGGAAGAAATCTCTATAAATAGGGATTCTCCTAATCTAGAAAATAGATGAATAAGTTTTCTATCGATACTTGCCCACCCAAGTATTGAGAGAGTTCGGATGTGAATTTGGGATCACTGTAGAAGATCAAAGTTGTTATCTATCTTGTAGATTCGCTTGAAGGTCGTCTAACTTGTGGATTCACTTAAAGGAGATGCTCACGCTTCAAGAGGTATTTATCGAATAAAATTTCAGCAAGTTTATGTGTTTTAGCATGATTATGTGTTCTAGCATAAACGGTATTGGTTATCTATTATTCATGTAAGCAGTAAGATTCTGATATACTTCCGATGTGCATATATGTTTTCCAACAATTGGTATCAGAGCCATGCTTACATCTATGATAAATAACCTAGATGATATATGTATATGTGTGATTATACATGCGATTCTTATTCACGTTGAAAAAGCTATTGGAAAAGCAACGCTTAAATCCATGTATAACTTTATGTGTTTTGTGAATTGTTGAAGAGGATTGCCATGATCAACTTAATTTATTGTTGATAGTTAATAATCGTAGTATAAGGTACGGTTTTGGGCAAAATTGATGTACAAGATTCCTTAAATAACAAAAGGCAATATATTGCTGGGTATGTGGTGTTGTGTACAATTGTTGGCCATAGATATCTCTAATTGCTTGTTGATAAGGTGGAGTATGTATGAATGAGCAGATACCTCCAAGCGAATCTCCAAGATAGACAAACCTTCAAGCAAATCTACGAGATAGACAATACTAACTCAACACCATCTAAGATTGGCTAAACGTCATATACTAACCCAACACCACTCAAGATTGCCCAAATATCAAATACCAACTCAACACCACCTGAGATTGGCCAAACATTAAATACTAACCCAGCACGACTTGAGATAGGCCCAACATCAAATACTAACTCAACACCACCTGAGATTGTCCAAACATCATATACTAACTCAACGCCACCTAAGTTTGGCCAAACATCATATACTAACTCAACGCCACCTGAGTTTGGCCAAACATCAAATATTGACTGAACGCCACCTCAAGACAATATTGTGCTAATGGGAGAAGGGGTGTCTGTGTGTCCCACTGATCAAGCCTCGACGACTATTTAACAAAATCAGAGTAATGAAGTGAAAATTGAAGGAATTAATCTTGATTTTAATTTTAATTTTGATTTTGATGAATTGGACGACATATTACTCAATTGGTCACCCCCACATGAGTCATTTGAGAAATATTGGCAATCTCTTGAAATTTGAGGTTCTTCACCAAACACTACCACCATATATAACACATAAGAATGACGTTTTGTAATATGATGTTTATGATTCATTTTTACCTCTCTCTAGGAGCTCGCATCTTTTTTGCTTCCTTGGCTAATTAGGCTTATAATCAATTTTGTAGAGTAATTGTTTTATAAGATTTCTGTTTTTTCGAATATTATTCCTAATAAAAAATTTCTTTATGTCTGTTCCTTAGTTTTACTTTCGTCTCTGTTCTTTCTAATTTGTTTCTGGATTCCATGGCTATGTCTACTAGTATTCACTTACTTTGTTTCTTTTTAATTGTCATGTATATTAAAAAGTATTTATTTCATGTTAATATAATAATTAATTAGTTCTTTTTAACTTTAAACTTAAGCATTAATTATTTTAGAATTAAGAAATACATAAATAGATTTAAAAAAGTACTCATTTCGTTTCAATTTATGTGACACTTTTCGGATTTTGAGATTCCAACTGGTCTATTTTTTTCCGTAAATTTTTCAAATATCTTTTAAATATTTTGAATTGTCAATTATTGTGACTTATAGTTAGAGCTGTCAATATGGGCTTGCCCACCCCATCCGGGCCAACTTATACAGGCTTTGAAATTTGACGAGTCAGGCCCAGCTAGCCGATTTTTTGTGTGGGCTAGAAAATTGTTGGCCCAGCCCACAAGTACATAGGCTACGGGCTTTGCCGGGCCAGCCCTCTTTTCTTAAAAGTATATTTTTATGATTTTTAAAATTAAATTATAATTTAAAAATATTATCATAAATATCGACAAGACAATAGGTGTTAGTGTTACTACTTGTTCATCAAATATACAAATAAAACTATCTTTATAATATTTATTAAGTTTGATTTCAAGTAAAAGAATAAATAGCTAAATAGAAATATTAACCTAATTATTTTCCAATGATCATAATAAAACACAAAAACTATGACAATATTCCATAGCCTATGGCCTATGTAGTGATTCCCTACAAATATTAGA
Source organism: Solanum chiquidenum (assembly GCA_029582725.1). NCBI lineage: Eukaryota > Viridiplantae > Streptophyta > Magnoliopsida > Solanales > Solanaceae > Solanum > Solanum chiquidenum. The sequence continues at coordinate 2,770 of JAJOOS010006814.1, forward strand.
ATTTTTTTATTTTATGTAGTACATATTTTATAAACATAATTTGTATTTGTAATATTTCAAACTTTAAACAAATTTTGAGTTTAGACTCTTGTTATTTTTAATACTCTATTTTATTTTTATTTTTAAATTAATTTTTATTTAGCCCACGGGTTGGCCCTATCCATATTTCTCAAGCCCCACAAATCGACAGGCTTATTCAGGTCGGACTAAAAAGCTCTTTTCTTAAATGTGCTCCAAAAATCGTAGCCCAACCCTATCAAATCACGGGTTAAGCCAGGCTGGCCCAACAGGCCTAACCCATATTGACGGCTCTAATTTTCAATAAAGGGGTTTAAAATCTGAAGAAGTAAACATGCAAAATAGTCGAAAGGAGTTCGACATCTATTATATATATCTAAAAAATAATTTTAAACATGTATATGTAGTAATATTTTTCGCCACAGGGAGGTTCAGATGAACCCCCTAAGAACATGCTGGCTCCGAACCTGCCCACAACCGTTCCACCTCATTGTCATCCCTAGTTATACACTAAAAATGGTCTTATTTTATCCCAAGGAAATGAAGAGATAACTAATCCAAGATTTAACAATCCTTGGATAAAACCCCTAAATGACTAAACTATTCCCATATTTCTTTTTCTAATTTATTTCATAATTTGATTTCTGTAATGACCTGTTCCCTTCGTTATAGAAAAGCCATTGGAAATTTTTTTTGGACCGGAAAACTTTTTGATAGTAACTTGAAATTCCTAACTTAGTCCAGATTTGGACGAAATCTGAGTCATGTGAAGACTAGGGAAATCTGGTAATGAATGAGATCTCTAACTATAATTTTGATCACATGAGTAGATATCTAAGACGTTAAGGAACCTGTACGACTTTACGGAATCGAATTCGGGCAAGTAGAACTCTCTAAATTGATCTTAGTGTGAACGGGTGGTTTTTGAATGTCAAGGGTTGAAGGTGTGTTGTGAAATGGGGCTTGAAATTCAAATTTCAACATTCTGTCTCCGTGCATGCCGCCGTAGGGGTATTAGGATCTTGGGTTTGGTCTAGGGTTATTGGGTTTGTTATAATTCGGATAATTAGACCTTTGATTGTTGATCCTTGCGTATATTAATTGTTTGTAGACCTAGAACAAGCGGAAAGAATCCGGAAAGAAAAGATTCAAGTGCCTAGGGGATTCAAGCTTGGATTCGAGGTAGGTGATGGTTGTGATTTCATGTTGGTGTGATGTATGTTAGTAATTACTCCATTATAATGCATGCATGTATGCGAATGTTGCACACTAATCGTAAATGAGTATGAATGAAGAATTGTATGCCATGAATCAACTCTTGATTGTATGATTATGAGTATGTACATTGTGATTGTGATTGTGGCTTGTCGACTAGATCGGGTGTTACGTTCCGACATACTAAACATCATAACAAGTCAAAATATTATTTGTATTCGAGTTTAATTGAAAAATAAAAAACTTATAATAAAAATATCAAACAATTCTCCTTTACATATCAGACATAAATGTTAATCCTTCACCATTTGCCAAGTTTAGAGAATTTCACAGCAACTTAATAAATTATTTCTATGTTCTAGATGTTTCTCTGTACACCATTGTTCAAGTAAGTGGATAGAAGTGTTTCACTGAATCTTGTCCCATTGCAATCAATAATATTTCTTTGCATTTTTCTTTTTAAAAAGTATCATGCAACCCTATAAAATGCCTAAAACCTCGTTTCCAACCATTTTAAAAAGTTTAAATGCACACAAGCATTCTTAAGAATATTTTTTTTCTTGTTTCAAAGCCTCTTTAGATATGTTTATGATAACACAGTATCATGGTTGTTGTCCCTCAATTCTTGGGCATAGCCCTTAACTTATAGAATTCATCAATGTAGCTATCCTCCAATTTCTCTAACACAAATTTTTTAACCCTCTTCATCTTGAAATAACTAACATTCAAATTAAAATTATCATCCAAATCTTGTCTCATATCTTTCACCTTGTACTTTGAATTATTTAAAAAAAAATTGTTGATTCCTACATGAGTGTTTTGTATTGAAGGTCTTAATGTTGAATCTCTATTTTTTTTCTTATCTTCAGGTATCAAACACTCAAATGGACAATCAACATCATACACGTATCTCAATTTACTAGAGTAAAAGCTCATAATTTCTTTAGCTTCTTTAAGATTTTAAAGCATATACCTTTTTCCAGTTCTAAGAATATGTCTAGCTTGTTATTGATTTCTCTGCTCTCTTTTTTTCTAGAGACTTTCAATTCATCATTAGTGTAATAACTAGGAATAGATTCATTCTGATCCTCCTCATCCTCATCCTCATCTGATTCACAATTAGTTCTACCTTACTGGCATAGAAGGGTAAGGCTTGTTCAGGTCACAATTATTTGAGGTAAGAACAATAACTTCACTCTCATCTACAAAATAATTGAAGAACACGAAATTCACTAGACATAACAGATTGTAGAGTCGTAATACTTGAATCATTCTTAAACAAATTATACTTTGGCCCAATTACTAGCAGTTGTTTCACAACTTTAAAACAATATTTCTCAATGAGCTCTGAGCAAATGTCAATATATGACAACAAATTCACATCATATTCCTGTCAAGTTTGATTTAACTTTTTAATTTATACAACTTAAGGAGGTAGGATCCACTTGCCTCCATAGTTAAATACTAAATCAATTTTCTACGTGATTCTTCAAAATTAAAAAAATATATCATTCTTCAAATTATTCACATAACAGACATAAAAGGTGGAAAGGAACTTGTCAGTTATAAATACAACAAATCGTAGAAAGACTAATATTACTTAATTTGAAGATAAAGGTGGTAGAGTTGTAGACTTATAAGAACCACTAACATTATTTATCTCAACTATTCACATGAAATAAAGCATCGAAAATAAATTAAAAAATGCACAAATTGAGAACTATATAATCATACACATAGCTACTTCACATGCACCAAATGGAGACATCAATACACAAGGTTAAAAACATAAAATAAACTGAAAAAGAATCCTAATATGTATAAAACATATAAACAACAAAAGTCCTAACTTGAGAAAACATTATAAAAGCCCTAACTTTAGAAAACAATGTATAAAGTCAACACAACATTAACCTCACGATATTATACTACAAATCTACAATAGACCAAATGCAATAAAAATCTATTAAAATTAAATCCTAAGTATTTATGAAATACATTCAATCAAACAATCATTACACAATATTTACAAAAACCACACTCTGACTATTAAGAACAAGTCTTTAGTTCTTACTTGAATATCAGAGTAGGGTATCAATTATCATTAGTTCTTACTAGTCGTTATATGTCGTTCCAAGACTGCAACAATATAGAAGATGGAGAATGTTTAGGTTTTTCCTCTCCTTTTAGAATATGATATAGATGATTGGGTTCTTAAAGGATGAGTTGATTATTTTCTTTTGGGCGGATCCGAATTTGAATTGGGTAAATTAAGTTTTAAACAAATCAGGTAATGTCACATAATATATGTAATTGCTAATTAAATTGATTAATGAGTCCGTTTGTGAAAAGGGCATATTAGGGTCATAAAGGTTAATCCTAAGGACATTTTATGGTCAAAAGGTAAATGAATGATATTTTTGTACCGATTTCAATATTTTAAGGATATTTTAGACCCTCCACCACTTAATTATTGGCAGAAGTGATGACTTTAAGATGAGTGTGATGACATTAATTTTAAAATTCGCAAATTGCTTACATAAAAATCATATATTTCCCTGTCTTTTCACCCATCCCCATCTATATTGTGGTCGTTATTGTCTCCAACCTTTATATTGTCGATGTCGTCACGACCAGCAACTCCTCGTCTTTCTCCTTTATGAGTTAAATCAATTTTATACCCCAATAATTGATAATTCAATTATCACATCGTCGATTAAGGCATCAAAGGTGTGAGTCTAGTGCTGAGATAAAAGGTTTAGAAAAGAAAAAACAACTCCAAAGAGCAAAATCTCTGATTGAGTAGAGAGCCCATAATGATGATTAAACATCAGTTAAAACTAGATGCAACTTAAGACGAATTTTAAAATTACTTGTTTGTTAATGGTAATGACTATTGAATTTAAGGAAATAATTCAATTATTCCTTACCCAAAATAACTCAATTATCATTAGTTACATAAAATTGTCATTCAACCACTTTCAATTTCAAGTGCAGTGCATTTTCTACTACTATTTTCCTTTTCTTTTTTAAACTTCTAGCCATTAAGGGCTTTTTTCTGATCCTCCTCCTCCTCCTCCTCCTCCCCCTCCTCCTCCCCCTCCTCCTCCTTCTTCCTTATTTCTTCGTTGCATTTTTCTTCGTTCCTTCCTCCTCCTTCTTTCATGTTCGAAGCTCGACTTAAAAGTTTGATGTGCCACAAACATGAATTGTTTCGAGTGAATTATATATTAAAAGACTTGAGAAGAGCTCATATCAAATTTTTAGCCCGCTTAGAGATGATTTTGAGTTGATCGTGATTCACGGATTTCATTAGCCATTAAAGCTTCTTCAAATATATATAATACACACTATTTATTGATACATAACATGCACATAATATACACTATTGATACATCAGATATTCATAAAATACACCATATATACAATATCGATACATGCGGACATTTTTGTTGAATTTGTTTTCGCCTGTACATATTGGTAAGTATACAACTCTTCGGATCAGGGAGTTGCTAATCCAAATGCCAATAAGGTAGCTACAACCAAAACTAGAAAATCTATATGATCCAAGTAGTACTTTTATCTTCCCAGATTCTGAAATGTGTTGTTCTAAAATAATGCAAAAGAAATTGTCCTTCCAAAAGAAGCTCCAACCGTGCAGTATATGACTTCAAGCATTTAGATTACAATAGGCAAAATACTTAAAAAGCCCCTTAAACTTGACCCGAATTATTAGTTGCACATCTAAGCTATTAGGAATCTTAATTATCTCCCTGAACTTAACTACTTGATAGCCTTGAACCCTAACAATGCTTGCAGGTCTGTAACAATTTTTATAGAATAGGAAGTTGGCTACCACAAATGGAAACAAAAAGTTTAAAATGAAGAGTTGCAACAGAAAATATATAGAGAATAGGATGGTTACAATAAGTTACTTTCAAAACTAATGCTTATTATCAAGAAAATAGTCTCTGTAAACTATATTTCTCTTCTATTTTTCCAACTGTCGTCACATTCTGACAACAGATTCTTCCCCAAGTACAACAGGAGACTAGGCAACACTGCCTTTATCTATTAGATTTAGTGATTCTTTCTTTCAGGACACCTATAAGCTTCAAATGATCTTTATACCCACAATATAATGACAAGGAAGGCCAAAATGAGCCTTTGTTCTTGGATTACAAATAAATTAATTCTGATCAAGTCTTGGATACGAGAATTTATCTTGTATGCAACAATAGTAGGTCTGGCTTTTCCACAAACTTTTTCCAGTCGTTACAGAACCTTGCAACAGTTGCTCCATCAAGAACTCTATGATCTGCACCTATATTTATCTGAAAAACAAAACCATCTGTATGAGATACTGAAACATGTTTAATGAACTCACCCTGGTTTTGATGCATTGCAGCACAACATGTTGCTGATTATAGAAATGGGTGAAAAAGTACCTCATGAAGGTCTTTAAATCACTACATACCGTCATGACTGATGCAGGACATACATTCCCATCTTCAGCAAAGTGTGGAATTTTCTGGATCCGGCCCATTGCTATGATGGCAACTTCAGGTGAATTTACAAGCGGGGAACCAAACTTTCCACCAATTCCTCCAATATTGCTTAGAGTAATAGTTCCCCCTGATATATCATCAGAACTAAGCTTGTTTATCTTAGCACAATTCAGTAGCCGTGACAGTTCCTTTGTTATCTGTAGCAGAAAGCATATATCCAGTTGACAACTCAAAGGGAAGCACAAACATGCATTTAGTAGTATATAGATATATACACATAAAAGATGAGAGGAATTGATCTGGGACTATGGAAACAGTATCACTAGGAAAGGGGGTAAAGTTCCATTCCGAGAATACATAGTCAAAGTTTTCCCAGCCTCCTTTCACACTATGGTATGACAAATCAAACAAAGAAAATGGATACAAGTTACTTGAATTGAATAGAACAAGAAAAACACGATGATTAATAACGTCAGAGAGGGAAAGAAAAAGGGAGGAGAAAGGGGAAAAGACCAAGTGCTGAGTTACATAACTCAAAAAAGTTCATAGCCTTACTTTAACAGAATGGTAAGAACCAGATGGCAGGAAGTATATACAGGTCGCTAGTGTGGAAGAGATCAAGCAAGATACTGCATTCTATGTACTATACCAAGGATTTCTGGTCATTCCTTCACTACAAACAGGGATATCGATGGAAGCAATTTAATTATCAAGGTATTCCTTTTGTGCACAGTTTTGTGTATCCTCTCCTTTTTTCCATATTTTTATGTCTGAAGCATACATAATAGGGATATGAAACTCTTTCATCACTTGGTAAAACTAGAGATGACGGATTCATCTTCTAGCTACTGTAATCCAATTTCCAACACCACAGAAAAGAGAAGCATCTCTCCTATCATTTTCATTTCATTACAAAATGATCTTTATCAACTAGAAATTGTTCTATTTTGAGCTGAGCAAAATCTTTACCAGGACCAAATGCGTGAGACCCTCTCCCTACCATAACTTTATTCCATCTCTTTACTTAACATCAGACAGTTCATATCTGGAACTAGTCCTTATACTCACACTCAAATGAGAGGAGTTGCAATTTTTAACATGTAACACCAAATCGACTTAAGGATAATACAAAAAAGTATAAATAAACTAAGCTGGTGGAATAGTTGAGGTGGGCACAAGGTGGCTAAGCTTTTGCGGGTAGAGTTACCTGGTACCTGTGTTGGTGGCAAGTAGCTGGTACCTGGTGAAATAGTCTTGATGTGTGCGAGCTGGCCCGAGCACCATCACCATAAAGAAAAAGTATAAATAAACTAGCCAAGCTCCACTGCCTTTCAATCATCCTCTATTCGTTTCTCCGTAATTTCTCTATCTTTTTCAACTCAAACTAAGCATTCTTCTATATATTTCTTGATTTTCAATAATAACATACACTCTCTGACTCTCATAAAGGAGAAGGCTGTACCCACATCATATGATATTAAAGTAATACTCACACACGAGAATCTACAGAGTACCAAGGAACTTCTACACTTCTTTCTAGTAATCTCGGCCTCCAATATCTTCATCAGGCAAGTGTACATGTGCCAGATTCTCATCTTAATAATGTTTTAAAATTGTCATGTCAAACTAGGATTTAATAAATAAAAGATGTGCTTAATAGACTATATCGAGCGATATAGAGATGTAACTATATGAGAGGAAAAGCAATAGATAGAAATGTCATATTTCAGTACAAAATAAACAATGTCAATACTTGAATTCACTGGGGTAACAGCTGCCAACTAACCTCCAAGATTGAGAGAGACTGAACATTTTTTATGTTTGGTACAACCAAACCATTTGGAGTAGCCATTGCTATACCAATGTTGTGCGACCCTAGATTGTGGGAAGAAAACAGTACCATTAATACAAATGAAGAATGTGTAAAATAAGAAAAGAAATGCTGTATCAGCATAAAACACAGAATCTATAACTGTCGATATGGTCACTAATCAAATGAAGAAACGGAAAATATTGTATCAGCAGATAACACAAAATCTATAATTGTCAATATGGTCACTAATCATGTAAAGCAAGCTATATTTACTATGTTAATGAGTAGGGTACCATTTAAAATTGATAAATAGAATTTCACATTTGATATACCTTTTAGGATAACCTCATAGGATTCCTCACTGAAGCGACAATTTAGCATGGGATGTGTAGTTAAAGCCATCGAAAGTGATTTTATGAGGACAGGAAGGAAAGTGTGCTTGATCTCCGGATCAGAAGTCTCATTCTTGAATGATGTTTTGAGATCCACAAGTGCATCACAATTTATCTCTTCGACATAATGAAAATGTGGAATTCTTGCAGCTAATGTCATTGACTTAACCATGGCACGCTGATACCCCCTGTAAGATAAAGACAGAAATACATGACTATAAAAAAACAGAACACCTTCCTTATAAAGAATATGCATCTAAATTTGCCACCACAAATTGTTGATGTATTTCAAACTGATGGACAACACTTGCAATGTAAGAAATATATTTAAGCATCTTAAGAAATAAGAGAAGAGTTGTGAGATGCTTTCAACACACACTGGTAAAGTGTTCTCTAGTATGAATTACTCAGAAACTGATATAAATCTATAGCCAACTCATCTGGAACTCCTACTGCACCATCAAAGTTAGTTGAATCTAGAGACAGAGGGACAAACAAGCAGTCACATATGCTTTTTTAGGCTATAATTTTGGTTCTTTATTGTGGTAATATAATTCTCAAATTTGCAACACACACTTGAAAAACTTGTTCAAAGAACATGCTTCCTATCAACAAAATTTTGTTCAAAGAATTCTCCCACTAATGAAAATCACGGCCCATATGCAGTCAGAAGTCTCCAGTAACATAACAAAACAGTATAGTGAGCAAGTGAATTTGAGTTCTCCTTATGTAGTAACTAACCTTAGCTGAAGCGTCTTATCTTCATATCCCCCTCTAATGAGAGGTGAAACCTCTGAAAGTTTTTGTTGTGCACATGCTGGTGTTCCATTAATTAGTCCTTTTTGCATTGCATAATATATCACGTCCTCTTTAAGTATCCTTCCACCTTTCCCAGTTGCAGGAACATCATTTATGTCCAAACCATACTGCTTTACAAAGTTGCGGACAGCAGGTGTGGATAACACTCCACCCATCTTGGTTTCTTCAGGCACAGAGCTGATGTCACTTGTGCCACAGAAATCAGATTCCAGCGATGTCATCTTTTCTAAAGCATCAGAAGTCACAGTAGGATCAAGAATTTCATCAACACCGATCTTCAAAAGTGTTTCTCCAACCTACAAAATTTGGTAGAGAGGATGATCTAGTTCTTAAACATCCTTGGAACTTCTACACATATACATGAATCATGATATACTACTTATTGATGAGGCAGTCCATAAAATCAAAATAATTCAAGGAGAGAAATCGAACCCTAAGGTATAAAGGAGCACTGGTTTCTCCTTGTGAACAATATGTTTGCGTAGTTTTTCTTACAAGCATAGTTCCAAAGCACACCATACTAAAGCTAGTTTTCAATATGGCCTCATATTTTGAAAAGTGAGTCTTCTCCGTGTCTTTTGCTCATAAATTTGAGAGTATCTTTAAACAAGACAAAAGTTATTTTTTCCCTCTTTTACAGTAAAATAAACGGAATGGGGTCGTGAAATTCTCACTTCAATATCTCATATTGTATCTCCAACTACAAACTGATGTCATCATTGAGGTGCAGTCAAATAAACAAATCCATAAGACCAAAGATCAGACACCAGAAGAATTACAGTGTGCTCAATACAGTATGACTGTGGTGTTGTACCTTTATGATGCTACCAGGAACATGAAGAATTTGACAAATTTTCCCCTTGTAACGACTTGTTATTTCAATCGTTGCCTTGTCACTCTGAACTTCACAAAGAGGTTGGAATTCTTCGACCTGGTCCCCCTGCCAAAAAAAAAAAGTACCATAATGAATTTTGTGACATGCTTCATATACCATATGGTATTACAAGTAAATTATAAACCAATGAGTGCAAAGTCAGCAATCCAGTAAAAGGTGATGGTAGAACAGAAAAAAACCAAGAGACAGAGGAGGGGAAAGAATCAAGTATTCACAAGTCTTGTTTTGCATACAAAACAGATGGTTTTTACTGCTGCAATTCTATGCTGTTAGAATCCTGAACGATAAAGCAAATAGAGAAATATGAAACCTAACTCATCCCACCAAATTATAGATGAAAAAAGGGGGAGAGCCTTTAATGGCTATTTTAGACAAGAATCCAGCATACTCGTACAACCAAGTAACAAATGAAAACAATGAGTGTATTTGATTGATAGCTTCTAACAAGAGAAGATTGGGTAAATGACCAAAATCATGAGGAGCAAAACCTTAATTGCAGTTTGCTGTATGAGTATGGGCAAAGAGATGCATGTAAATTGTACTTCAAAGTATAATTGACTTGAAGTTCCTCCAAGCCAGAGAAAAAAGCTAATGCACCTCACATCAAGTTAAAGTTTTAAAACAAGTCAATCAGTTGGGCGTCTAACATAGGCACATAGCTAAAAAATCATTAACCAAAGGAGAAAAAGTATGGCGTGAAATAACCTATATATTTACAAGAAACATCCACTAACCTCCTGAACAAACCATTTGATAAGTTCACATTCCGCAATGCCTTCACCAGTTTGCGCCAGAGGTATATCAATTATCCCACCAACAGGAATATCCAATGCAGCTTGAGTTGAAAAACCACACCCTCTTAGAGTAAATGAAGCATTTGACTGCAAAAAATATTGGCATAAACAATAGGTAAAAACAATAGAATAACCAGATTTTGCTAACCTACCGAGAAAATAACTTCTCAAAACATATTGCAAGAAACCTGCATCGAGAACTTCTGATAAGTTTACCAAAAACTCAAGCAAAACAGACGGAACATGTTGCACAAAGAAAACACGCGAGCTACCTTTAAAAATTAGGAACTAATTCCATGATCTAATCAACTTTAGTGAAATGCTAGTATTAAACTACTAATGATCCTTCAATATTAACACCACTGTATAAAAAGAAACACCAACTTTAGAAACTATTCTGATTTGCTGTTTGGACTCTTCCAAGCTGTCTACCAGTGTCGGATCCTTCAAAAGTAGTATTTTTTTTTTTTTGAGAATCCAACACATAGTGCAACAACATTTGTGAGGAGTCCAAGCAAGATAGCTATTGTGACATTGATTCCAAATAACCCAGAATCATGATATTCCCATATCCAATATATGGGGGATAAGGGAAAAAGGAACAAAAAGCAGGCCTACAAGATTCCCCTTTGAATATTCAGTTTGACAAGATCAACAAAAAGTACTACACAAACACATCATGCAAGTTACCCTAAATTATTTTGGAAAAACAAACAATAGTATAACAAAATTTTATGCAAAGAAGAAAAATTGTCACCTTAGTATATGAGCAAAACGGCGTCGTATAGTTTCTAAGAAAGTGAACTTGAGACTGAATTCTCTTGCCACTACATACCGTAGAAGTAACAGGCGTCACCGGAGTTTCAACAGAAGACTGAAACCACCGGAAAATGGTCTGCCGGAGGGCGGAATTCCGGTGCTTACCCTGATAAATTTTCCGGCAAATCATGGTAATTGAATTGATGAGAATGTAATTGGGATTCAATTATTTATTGGGTCAGAAAATCAATAGTTGTCCAATTATAATTTAATTTGGGCAACTATTGTGTGCTGTTTATAATTTCTTTTGCGTTGACCAAAATTCAGCCGAATTTTTGCTCTTGCAATTTTTCAGAAACTTCACAACATGAATTGTTTTGTTTTGGGAACGAGAAATGATGGGTTGTTGCAGCAATGTGACCAACTTTTATAAGTGAAAGAAAAAAACTCCTATGATACTAATCTTTGGGATTTACAAAATATCATAATGTATTTTAATAAGATTAACAAAAAATCACAATGTATTTTGTGTTTTGTTATTATTCCAGTG
>JAJOOS010006815.1:0-22636 GCA_029582725.1 Solanum chiquidenum
GTTGAGTTTATTTAAAGACTTCCGCTTATCTTTCTATCTTATTCTTGTTTTATAAATTCTGTATCATCGGGTTTTTGGGTGTTAGGCTGACGTGTCTGGTGGGGTTTGGGCACGTGCCATCACATCGGGTTTTGGGGTGTGACAATTTTGTAGTCTCGCCTATATTAATTTAGTGAGTTTTACTATGGTATTATTTTAAGAATAAAAGTTATTTGTTGCTATAAAAGGAAATCTATCTAAGGAAAATCAATCAAAAAAATTCTTTAAATATCTCTACCTATGATTATGCTATATTATGTGTAGATATGTCTATGTACATTCTGTAACAAAATTATACCCTAATGTTAAGCATTATTAAACAATTCTTAACAAACTATTTGGACCCATTTTTGATACGTCAAAGCTTTTGAAGAAAAAAATTTCAAACTCTGATTTTAAATCTATTTTCAAACATATCATTAAAAAGATTTTCTTTTTTAAAATTTGATTTAAAATATATGAAAACTCTCTGGCCACAAAATTAAGCACTATTAAGCGATTCTCAGCAAACTGTTCGGACCCGTTATTGATACTTGAGATCTTTTTAAGGAAATTATTTCAAAATATGTGGTCAAATATATCTTTGAAAGTATTTCCTTTTTTAAAATCTGATTCAAACAACATATGACCTTCTATCCAAATTTTAAGCATCCTTAAGCCCTATATAATCCTTCATTTTGGCTCCTCACAATGAACTACTTCTACTCCCTTTTCCCCATTTTTACATATTGCACAAGAAAGAAAAAACCAAATCCTTGCTTACGATGACCACTTATAGTATAATCACAAATGAAAAATCACCTATGCTTGGTGAGGAAAAACCATTGATTTTTTATGTATCCCATATGAAAATTGAGTCCAACATTCCCATACAATATATATGGCCGGATGACGAGAAACCTTGTGTTGTAGCACAAGAACATCATGTTCCCCTTATTGACTTAAGGGGTTTCTTTTCTGGTGACCCTGCCGCCGCCCAACAAGCATCTAGGCTTGTTGGTGAAGCATGCAGGAGTCATGGTTTCTTTCTTGTAGTGAACCACAGAGTTGATGCTAATCTCATCTCAAATTCCCATCGTTACATGGACATGTTCTTGGCATGCCTCTCTGTGAAAAGCAAAAAGCTCAAAGGAAAATTGGTGAACATTGTGGTTATGCCAACAACTTTACTGGAAGGTTTTCTTCGAAGCTTCCTTGGAAAGAGACACTCTTTTTACGATACTCTGCTAAAGAAGGCTTATCTCACATAGTTGAGGAGTATTTCCAAAGGAATTGGGTGAAAGTTTTAAAAATCTCGAGTAAGGACAATTGAATATATTAGTTCTCATCTTTTTCAATTTTTTGTCGTACTTTTCTTTTTGGTATGTTTCAAAAAATGGTTTTTCCTTTTTTTGGCATGACATGTTTAAGACCTAAATTAAATGATATTCTTGTACATTATATATATATATTTTGTCTAAGACTACATAATTCAAAAGTCTTTCTTTAATTTCTTAAACTTTATGTCAATTCAAAATCAGACAAAAAAATTGAAACAAAAGGATTATCTATTTTTCTATTTTTCGATTATGTAAATGAATTAACCTTTGTCCTATTTAATTACACAGGAATGTTTATCAAGATTATTGCAATTCCATGAACACACTTTCTCTTAGGATCGTGGAACTTTTAGGGATGAGCCTAGGTGTACAAAAGACCCACTTTAAAAAGTTTTTCGAAGATAATGAATCCATAATGAGACTCAACTTTTATCCCCCGTGCCAGAAACCTGAGCTCACCGTAGGAATAGGGCCTCACTATGATCCACCATCATTAACCGTTCTCCATCAAGATTCTGTTAGCGGACTTCAGGTTTTTGTAGACAACGAATGGTACTCCATCCGTCCAAATTTTAATGCTTTTGTGGTTAAAATAGGCGACACATTTATGGTAAGCAAATTTACAAACTAGTTCTATATAATAAGCTAATGTATTGTGCATTACATACAAATAATATAAACAAAATTAATTAAACAAACAATACATTCTTTTGGTGAAAAACATTATAAGATCTTTCCACATGACGTACAATGATATACATCATGAATTCATAGACTTACAACTTGAATATAACATATTTGGTATTTATCCTTTTGCACGCCCTATCGAATGGTAGATAAAAAAGTTTCTTGCATAGAGGAGTGGTTAACAAATTCTTAGAAAATAACTTGCTTTCTTTCTTTGTCCAAACAAAGAAAGGTGGTGAGTCCACCAACTGAATTGGTGGACTACAACAACCCTCGACTATATCCTGACTTCACATGGCCTGCTCTCCTTGAGTTTACTCAAAAGAATCACAGAGCTGATACGGACACTCTTCAATCTTTCTCAATGTGGCTTCAAGACAATAATGTAGAAGCTTAAGAGTTATGCATATGAGATTCAAGATTGAAGGCCTTGGAATCTTTTGTATATATGTTTAATCTTTGATTTAGAACTACAAATACTCCTGTTGCAATAATTCTATTAATTTAGACACCTAGTATTTAGGAGTTGATTTCTATTTCAATTTGGTTTTGAGTATGTAAATACATGTGTTTTTTTAGTCAATATTATAAAGTTCTGTAGTGCAATACACAATTTATCCTTCAACATTTCTTCCAGTGTTATTTTCCGGCATTTCTTTTCTTTCGAAAATTGATAGGTGGGATCTAGAGCTATTTTTCTGAAGGGACCTTTGAGTGAAGAGATGGATTTCAAAATAGTTTTTCATGAATAACTCATGCTGTTGTTAGTAATGAAAATTACCAATTATGAGTTGTGAGAACGGAAAATTACTTGGATGACCTTGATCTTTCGGAAGAAAACTATGGAAGAGGCTTATGAAATTAATCTGTTACAAAATAAACGCACCAAAGCGTAAATCAAGAGTCACAAGGAAAAGAAAATCATGAAGTCCACGACGAAAGCAACTCTGTTTTTTGTTGTCTCAACAACTATTTTAAAAAGAATTATATTTCTCCCATCGCCAAAAGAAATTTTGAATTATCTAAAGAAAAAATATGTTGGAGGTGAAGGAATTCAAGTTGCAAAGAATAAAAGACTCCAAGAAAATCAAAGAATGCTTGGACAGATTGCTTGGTATTGATAACAAGGTAAGATTTCTAGGCATTAGATCAGAAAAAAGTAAGAGATAAATATAAACACAAGTAGCCAAAGGTCGATTCATTGAATAATTTGACTTTAGCAAAAAATCAAGAAAGTCATTCTTTGGATGTGATATTAAAGACTCCCTTAATTAAGAGGAAATGGAGTGAATGCCAGAATCCTAAGAAACAACCTCCCCCCAAATATTATAGAAGAGACATGTGATAATGGTCGTACTAAAGAAAAGAAGGGAAAGATATCCGATTCCATGGAAAAATACTTTAGTAGAAGCAGAGCTAGTGAAGGGGCTGATAGAAAAGGTGGAGGTAAGAAGAGAGAGCGAGTTGGACAAGATCTAGATTGCACTGTCTCAGCATAGTGCAGATGCTTAAGATTCTTCAAGATGAGGAACATAAGTGAGACAGATTTTGATAGTTCTAAATATAATGTACATTATGGTGACGATCCCATTTGGGGAACTGGTTTGTCTAATAGTGGATCATAAATATTAAATACAAGCAACCAAATGTTCATTCATTGAAAAAGTTGGCTTTAGCAAAAATTCCAAAAAACCATTCTTTGGATGTGATATTAAAGACTTCCTTAAGAGGAATGCGTTAATGCAAGAATCTTGAGACTGAACCTTCCCCATATATTATAGAAGTGACATGTGATAATGATTGTAAGAAAGAAAAGAAAGCAAGGGTGTCCAAGTTCTTGGGAAAAGACTTCAATATAAGCAAAGCTAGTGAAAGATTATTATAAATAATAAGTTCACAACGATTATCGATGGAGTTCATAGCTAACTTAAAGTTTTTTATGTGTCTTAGGAAGAGCATTTTGATAGGGAAGACCTTGCAAGAAATGATTGTGGCCATATATACAATATTGATTGCCCCACAGAGTGGAACAATATCCATAACACTTTACTCATTTGCACGAGGAAAGTGGTTGTTATTTGCCATTTTACATTGAGAATTCGTGCATTCCTTTATAACTTCACTACAACTAGTCAACTTATTACAGACCCAATGACTTGATTTTGGTGTGATCTTTCTACATCATGTTATTTTGGCAAACCAAAAGAAAGTTCAGGAAAACTTCAAAATTAGAAATCGTTTTCAATCTTAGAACAATGGTCTTTTAGTTTTTCAATTTAGTAAGTTATATGTTTTTTCTTACTTTATCGAAGCTAAACATTATTAAGTACTTATGTCTCATTTTTTAATGGATGATATACGACATATTTGATTTTTATTGATTTTTAATGTAGATTTTAAATCCCTTTTTATTGTAACTGTCTTATTTAGTTCATAATATAATGACTAATCTATATTGTTCAGTTTTCTATACAATGTGCACTGGATAGTTTGTGTAACACCCTGCTATTTGAAAGAGCTAGAATTAGAAAGAATTATTTTTGGAAAAAATGAGAAATCTGAAATTTGACAAAAGTTAGCTAAGTATGAGTTTTGGGTCAACTTCAAATGATCATTACTCTCAGCACATGATGATTTATGTGTGCTACAAGATACTGTAGAAAATATCTTTGAATTATCTTTCCAACTCCAACAAGTTTGCTCATTTCCGAGTTCGTATGAGGGAGATATGCCCATTTGAAGTCGGTTGGCTAGATAAGGAAAGTCAAAATTGGGTTTTTGAGGGGTATTAGGGTCTTTTCATTACTCAATTAATTAAATCAGATTTACTAAATTATTTGGGGTCTAAAATGAGCTATATAAGTTTACGCAATTGGGAATTATGCTAGGGCTTTGAGAGAAGAGAAAAGAGGAGGAAAGGAGAAGAAAAGTTCAAGATTCGTCAAGTTCTTGCGAGTTTGGTCGTGGATTTCACCAAGGATTAAATCCTACGAGGTATGTGAGTTCACATAGCATTGGGTTCCTTCACCCACGCGCCAAACATGTTTTGTTCAGTATGATTTTTGTCCTAAATGATTGAGACTTTGATGTTCTTCAGTGTGTTCTCGAATTTCTTTCATTCTTGAGTTTGGATTGAGATTGAGGAGTTCTTGAGAGTTTAAGGTCGATTGTTAGAGTTGTTTTGAATTATCTTCTTGTGTGTATATACTGGGTATCTGAATCTAAGGAGAATTGGAGAAAAAGTACTGAGTTTAGGTGAATTGGGGTTAGAAAATGAAGAAGGAAAAAGTAGGGCAAATCTGGGTACCAGGTCCGCGTCGCGGACCTGTTCCTCAGGTTTGGGGAATTCTTCCCCACGTCGCAGAGCGGTCACGGACCGTTCTGCCTCAAAAATTATTTCGCAACCAAATATTTAAATGCATCTCTGCGTCGCGGACTTGCTTCCAGACAGTGATTTCTTGATCATTTCTCATGTTTAACTATCTAAAAACACTCCTAAACATCATGAGATCTTTCCTATCACAAATCACAATCCTTGAATCCATAGACTCAAATGCAATCAAGGTTAAGAGCCAAGTCAAGAGAAGTTCGTAAAGTTTTCCAAAGGTCTTTTACAAACGTTTTAACTTTTTTTAAGACTTGAGTTTTAAGTTGAGTAAAGAGTAAAGACTGAAGTTCATTTCATCTAAACAGTATATCGGGATTATGTATTCGCAAAGAGTAAATGTTTTCACATTTAAGCAAGAAAGAAAACTTTGATTTCCAAAAGAGCCTTTGAGCTAGTTTTCAGTAAAGAGTAAATGCTTTCGTAATTAAGCAAGAGAGGAAATTTTGATTTCCAAGAGAGCCTTTGAGCTAAATTTTGAGCAATTATATAAAACCATAGAAAGAAGTTATGTTTTTAAACAGAAGAGCTAGTATTATATTTTGGGAGTAGTATTGAGCACCGATAAAGGGGAGAGTTTAGAAAACTCTCAGCCCCTATAAACCATGTAGCCATCATGGGTAGATAAGGGTCATACTTTTTAGATGATTCCTTAGTGATTTTTAGCATAGACTAATGAATGCACTTAGTAGTAAGGTTCTATACCCTCAACAAGGTATAGGACGCCGCTGGCAGCGTGACGCCAAAAATGATGTATCATCACAATACCTCTTACGTGATGGTTGTTGATTAGAGAAACTCCCACAATAGTATTTTGTATTCTTAAATACATAGATTATTTGTATTTTCATGTACAAACCGAGTTCATATTGTATCTTTGCATACAAGTAGAGTCACTATTGTATTTTTAAATACACAGAGTTTGTATTCATGTTTTAAAAGCTTTCTTTATATTGCATTTACATTACTGCTTTATATTGAAATGAGCTTAGTTCACTTCAGTTGAGTTGAGACCAGGTTTGTTCATTCAGTTCGTTTCAAGCTTATATCGTGTTTGGATTTCCTCTCGCATGCTAGTACATTCAATGTACTGATGTCATTTGGCCTGCATCTTTTAATGACGCAGATACAGGTTACCAGGATCAACATCTAGCACATCGTTGATTCTAGTTGAGCTCCAGAGTTTGTTGGTGAGCCTCCTTGCTTTCGGAGGATCCCTATTTACATTTCTTTATTAGTTTTCAATTGTTAGGATGATCGGGGGTCTTGTCCCAAAATCCCTCCAAGTTCTAGAGGCTTCATTGATAGACAGTCAGATGTTAGTTCTTTAGACTTTTTACTTTCATTCTATCATGTTGAGACTAGAGTTTGCCTGAATGTCCAGTTGAATGTTCCTTTATAACATTCTAATTTATTAGATAGATTTATCTTTGTTGAGTAAAACTCATTCGTTGAGTAAGTAAGCCAGGCCAAGGGTTAGCTTGGGGCCAGCAATGGTTCTCGTGTGCCAGTCCCACCCAGGGTGTAGGCTCGGGGTATGAAAAATATGGTATCAGAGCACAAAGTTCACGAGTCCTAGGGAGTTTATAAACCCATGTGTGTAGAGTCCTAGTTCTCGGTGTGAAGCGCACCACATCTGTAATTAGGAGGCTGCAACACTTAGGAACTATATCACTTCTTTCATACTCATTTAATGCGATATAGTGTATCTCTGTAAAAGTTTCTTCTAATTCGTGTTTGCGCATTTCTTTCAGATCATGCCTCCACTATGAGCTGTCAGAGGTCGTCCGGCTAGAAAAAAGGGTGAGCCATAGGATCAAGGGGTACCTAATGCACCAGAAGTGGTACCCCAAAGATAGGTCATCAATGCTGAGTTCTGTGAGGCCATCCAGATTTTGAGCCAAGTTGTGACCAATCAAGTTGGGCAACATAGAGAGAATCATCAGGAAGTGGCTGATACTTCGAGGATTCGCGAGTTCTTAAGGTGAATCCTCCAAGCTTTACTGGTTCAAGTGTCACAGAGGATCCAAAAAACTTTGTTGAAGAGCTTCATAAGGTTTTTGAGATCATGCATGTTGCTGATACTTAGAGGGTGGAACTAGTTGCATACCAAATGAAGGTTGTCACTAGAATCTGGTTTGATCAATGGCAGAAGAATTGAGCTGAGGGTACACCACTTGTGACTTGAGCTTTGTTTGAGGAGGCCTTCTTGGGCGTTTCTTTCCCTGAAAACTTAGAGAAGCGAAGGTACAAGAGTTCCTTACTATTAAGAAGGATTCTTTGAGTGTTCATGAGTACAATATGAAGTTCACCAAACTTTCTCGCTATGCTCCGGAGATGGTTGCTGACATGAGGAGCAGGATGAGTTTATTCGTTGCTGGGTTATCTGGTGTGTCAAGAAAAGAAGGCAAGGCAGCCATGCTGATAAAGGATATGGACATAGTAAGGCTAATGATCCATGTGCAACTACTTCAAGAGGACAAGTTTAGGGATAGTGAAGAGTTTAAGAATAATAGGGCTAAGACATCAGTGAATGAGTTCGGGTAGCAAAAGAGCAATTTGAACCGGTCTTCCTTCCAACAGAAACAAAAGGGGCCTGCTTCATCATCTACTATTGCACCTATACCAAAGAACAAATGTGAGTACAATAGTCATAATTTCAGAGCTAAAGCTACATATTCTCAAGGGAGTATGACACAAAGGGGTAGTAAGCCTCATGCATGTGCTAAGTGTGGTAGGATCAACTCAGGGATGTGTCGTGATGGCTCCACTGGTTTTTTCAAGTGAGGCCCAAATTGTCATTTTATTAGAGAGTGTCCAAAGAACAGGTAGGGTAATGGTAATGGGGGCAATAGAGCCCAGTCTTCTTCAGTTACTCCACCAGACAGAGCTGCATCTAGGGGAGCTACTTCTGGGGCAGGCGGAGGAGGAAACCGTCTTTATGCTATCACTCGTAGGAAAGAGCAACATGATTATCTAGATGTTGTCACTAGTATGATCCAAGTCTTTAACTTTGATGTTTATGCTTTGCTAGATCCAGGAGCGAGTTTAAGTTTTGTAACTCCTTATGTTGCGATGAATTTTGATGTTATTCCTGAGCAACTTAGTGAGCCCTTCAATGTTTATACACCTTTTGGAGAGTCTATTCTAGTAGAGAGAGTCTATCGTGATTGTACCATTTTCATCAATCACAAGAGCACCATGGATGATCTAGTTGAGTTAGACATGGTAGATTTTGATGTCATTCTTGGTATGGAGTGGCGTCGTGCCTGTTATGCCTCAGTTGATTGTAGAACTTGAGTTGTCAAGTTCCAGTTATAGAGTGGAATAGTAGTTCAACAGTGCCTAAGGGTCATTTTATTTCGATCCTTAAGGCAAGAATGTTAGTTTCTAAGGGGTGTGTCTATCACTTAGTCCGAGTTAATGACTCTAGTGTTGAGATACCTCCTATTTAGTCAGTTGCAGTAGTAAAAGATTTTTTCCAGATGATCTTCCTGGAGTCCCTCCTGAGAGAGAAATAGACTTCGATATAGATTTTCTTCCTGATACTCGTCCTATATCTATTCCGCCATATAGGATGGCACCAGCAGAGTTAAAAAAGTTAAAAGAGCAGTTGAAAGATCTCCTAGAGAATAGTTTTATTCGACCAAGTGTCTCACCTTGAGGCGCTCCGGTCTTATTTGTAAGGAAGAATGATGGTTACCTTAGAATGTGTATAGATTACCGTCAGTTGAACAAGGTAACCATAAAAAATAAGTATCTTCTTCCGAGAATTGATGATCTCTTCGATCAACTTTAGGGTGACACTTTTTTTTCTAAATTATACCTCAAGTAGGCTACCATCAGTTGAAAGTAAGGAAATGTGAGATTCCAAAGACAACTTTCAGGACACGTTATGGTCATTATGAGTTTTTGGTCATGTAGTTGGGTTTAACTAATGCGCTTGTAGCATTCATGGACCTTATGATTAGAGTATTCAAGCCTTAATTAGATATGTTTGTTATCGTATTGATGACATACTAATCTATTCGAGGAATGAGGAAGATCATGCTAGCCATCTCAGAATAGTTCTCAAAACTCTAAAGGATAGAGAGCCGTATGCCAAGTTCTCTAAGTGTGAGTTTTGGATCCAGTCTGTGGCATTCTTAGGCCACATTATTTCCGGTGATGGAATTAAAGTTGACACTAGGAAAATAGAGGTAGTGCAGAATTGACCTATACCCACATCTCCAACTGATATTAGGAGTTTCTTAGGGTTGGCTGGATATTCTAGAAGGTTTGTAGAGGGGTTCTCATCTATTTTGTCCCCTTTGACCAAGTTGACTCAGAAGACAGTTAAGTTTCAATGGTGTGAAGTTTGTGAGAAAAACTTTTATGAATTGAAAAAGAGGTTGACTACTGCCCAGTATTGACCTTACCAGAAGGTACACAAGGCTTTGTTGTATGTTGTGATGTGTCTACACTTGGTTTGGGTTGTGTGTTAATGCAGAATGGCAAAGTTATAGCTTATGCATCCAGATAGTTGAAAGTTCATGAGAAGAACTACCCCACCCATGACTTAGAGTTGGCTGTCGTGGTATTGCCTTTGAAAATATGGCGTCATTGTTTGTATGGTGTTCATGTAGATGTATTCACTAATCACAAGAGTCTTCAGTATGTGTTTAGTCAGAAATAGCTTAATCTCAGACAAAGAAAGTGGTTAGAGTTACTCAAAGATTATGACATGAGTATTCTTTATCACCCAGGTAATGCTAATGTTGTTGCTGATGCCTTGAGTAGATTATCTATAGGTAGTACCGCCCATTTTGAGGACGATAAGAAAGAGTTAACGAAATATGTGCACAGACTTATACGATTAGGAGTTCGATTAATGGATTCAACAGAAAGAGGAGTAGTAGTGATGAATGGGGTTGAATCGTCATTAGTGTCAGAAGTGAAATAAAAGCAAGACCAAGATCCTTTTTTGCTTGAATTAAAGGAAAATGTTCATAAGAAAAAAGTGATGGCTTTTGAACAAGGGGAAGATGGTGTTTTGAGGTATCAAGGTAGATTGTGTGATTGATTTCAAGGGTAATTGGGATGATCACCTACCTTTTACTGAGTTTTCCTACAAAAATAAGTACCATGCGAGCATCCAAATGGCTCCATATGAGGCTCTATATGGGAGAAGATACAAATCACCCATCGGATGGTCTAAAGTTGGTGAAGCTGGGTTGATAGGACAATACTTAGTTCATCAAGCTATGGAGAAAGTGAAAGTTATTCAAGAGAGGTTGAAAATAGTGCAGAGTCGTCAGAAATCCTAAACAAATTATAAGAGAAGGGACTTAGAGTTTGAAGTAGATGATTGGGTTTACTTGAAAGTTTCACCCATGAAGGGTGCTATGAGATTTGGTAAGAGGGTAAGCATAGTCCCCGGTATATTAGTCCTTACAGAATAGCCAAGAGGATTGGCAATGTAGCTTATGTGTTTGATCTACCACAAGAGTTAGCATCGGTTCATCCGGTGTTTCACATTTCTATGCTGAAAAAGTGTATCGGAGATCCTTCATTGATCATACCAACTAAAGATATTGGTATTAAGCACAACTTTTCTTATGAGGAGATTCATGTTCAGATTCTAGACCGTTAGGTTCGCAAGTTGAGGACTAAGGAAGTAAAATCAATCAAAGTTCTTTGGAGAAATCAGTTTTTTGAGGAAGCTACTTGGGAAGCTGAGGAGGATATGAAGAAAAGCTATCCACATCTCTTTCATCCCGGATAAACTTCAGACCAAGGTACTAATTCTATTCTTAGTACTCTTTAACTGATATGCATGATGTGATAGATTTTCTTGTTGGGTGTTTGAACAGAATATTTGACGTATCCTGCTAAGATTAATCTCATTCGAGGATGAATATTCCCAAGGGGGAGATATTGTGACACCCCGCTATTTGAAAGACCTAGAATTAGAAAGAATCATTTTTGGAAAGATTGGGAAATCTGAAATTTGACAAAAGTTAAGCTAAGTATGAGTTTTGAGTCAATTTCAAACGATAATAACTCTCAACACAAGACGATTTAGGTGTGCTACTAGATACCGTAGGAAATATCTTTGAATTATCTTTACAACGCCACCGAGTGTGCTCATTTTCAAGTTCGTATGTGGGAGATATGCCCATTTGAAGTCGGGATGTCTAGCTAAGAAAAGTCAAAATTGGGTTCTTGCAGGGTATTATGGTCTTTTTATTACCCAGTTAATTAAATCCGTGTCTAGTAAATTATTTGGGTCTAAACTGAGTTAGTTTATTTTATGCAATTTAGAATTACGTTAGGGCTTTGAGAGAAGAGAAAAGAGGAGGAAAGGAGAAGAACATTTCAAGATTCGTCAAGTTCTTGTGAGTTTGGTCCTGGATTTCGCCAAGGATTCAATCCTGTGAGGTATGTGAGTTCACATAGAGTTGGGTTTGTTCACCCACACGCCAAACATGTTTTATGATTTTCGTCCTAAAAGATTGAGACTTTGATGTTCTTGAGTTGTGTTCTTGAGTTGTGTTCTTGAATTGCTTTCGTTCTTGAATTTGGGATGAGATGAAGGAGTTCTTGAGAGTTTAAGGTCGATTGTTATATTTTTTTTGAGTTAGATTCTTTTGTGCATATATTGGGGATCTGAATCTAAAGAGAATTTGAGAAAAAGAACCGAGTTTAGGCTAATTGGGATTAGAAAACGAAGAAGGAAAAAGTCGGGCGAATCTGGGTACCAGGTCCGCATCGCGGACCTATTCCTCAGGATTGGGGAATTCTTCTCCGCATCACGGAGCGATCACAGACCGTTCTGTCTCAAAATTTATTTCGCGACCAAATATTTTAATGCATCTCTGCGTCGCAGACTTGCTTCCAGACAGTTATTTCTTGATCATTTCTCATGTTTAACTCTCTAAAAACACTCCTAAACATCATGTGATCTTTCCTATCGCAAATCACAAACCTTTAATCCATAAATTCAAATTCAAGGTAAGTTAAGAGCCAAGTCAAGAGAAGTTCATAGAGTTTTTCAAAGGTCTTTTACAAACGTTTTAACTTTATTTTAAGACTTGAGTTTTGAGTTGACTAAAGAGTAAAGATTGAAACTTATTTCTTCAAAAGATTATATCGGGACTGTGTATTCCCAAAGAGTAAATGTTTTCACATTTAATCAAGAAAGGAAACTTTGATTTCCAAAAGAGCCTTTGAGCTAGTTTTGAGTAAAGAGTAAATGCCTTCATAATTAAGCAAGAGAGGAAACTTTGAATTCCAAGAGAGCCTTTGAGCTAAGTTTTGAGCAATTATCTCAAACCACAGAAAGAAGTTATGTTTTTTGTAATACCTCGGAAACTAGTAGACTAAACTAGGGCTAAGTGTGAGGATTAGAGCCAAGAAAGAGGGCAAATGCCAAAGAAGAGGACTAGGGTAGTCCACTCTTACATGGACACTACCTCACCTTCCACGAAAACCACCATGGCTCATGGTGAGGACCACGGCTCGCTCGTGGTGTGGTTCATGGTGTGCTAGACAGTGGCTAAACAAAGGCTTCCCAAAATAGCTCCCTTCACACGAGCCACTTCACGGCTCCTTAGAAGGCTCATGGTGGTGCCTTAGATTTTTAGGGGTTAATGGGATGGTTTCCTAGCTATTGTATCATTACCACGAGTGGCACCATGGCTCGTGGTAGGCAACACAGCTTGTGGAGCCTCACGTGAAGGGCTTTTTATTATAATTAGAGTGTAGGGTCAACTTCAAATGATCATATCTCTTAGCTCAAAAACGAATTTTGTGGGCCATGGCCTATAGAATTAAAGCCTCACTGTCAGGCTGAAAATTCTTCACGACCCATTTGACGGGCTGTGGTGATGATGATGATCCGTGAAGGCTTCATTCATGCCATTTCGGCAGTTTCCAGCAAGTAACTTCTTGGGTCTTTTTCCAATTATTTTAACTCAAAGTTATGTCGTTTTGCCCAAGCCTAGGACCCCTAGTTAAGTCATTTTAACCACAATACTCACCCAATTAAGTGGGTATATTTTATATTATTATTAAATAAATATATAAGGTATTTTTAGTCATTAAACACCGAATCAAAATCAAAATTTCATCTTCCTCACAATATTTCTCTCTCTAAAAACTCAAGAAGAAAAAGAGTAAAATTGAAGCTTCAGCTTGAAGAAAGCAAGGGTTTTTCATCAAACTCTTTAAGGATTCATCATCAAGGTATGGTAGTTTTCATGTTTGGGTAGATTCCACCCAAAGAGCCCCTTCAAAACTTGATTTCAAAACTTCCAATTTTCCCCAAAAGAAAGGGTTTTGTTCGAAATTCATGGGTTCCTTTTTAAATTATTTCAATGGTTGAATTATGTTGGGTTATGATTGAATTGATGATTTATGGTTGAAATTTGGTGAAAATTCCCCAAGAACCCGTGGATCCCCTCTATTGCTAAATAGTAATCTTAATTGAATTAATTGATTTTAGAAGCATGTAAATTGGCCTGGTATGAATCAATGGAATTGATGAATTGTGTTGTTACCCATATCTAAAATAGAAATTCTAGATGTTGGGTTGAATGTGATTCATGATTCTTGATGGGTAAATTATGAGAATTTGTACATGAACAGGAGAATTATACATGTGCTTCAAGAATTACTATGATAAAGAAGATTCTATGACTATGGTGTAATTGTGGTATTGATTGGAAAGGTCATTCTCCCCTATACCCTTACACATTTTTATGCATGAATTAATTATGACAATGATGAAATCCCCCCATGAACCCATGTATCCCCTATAGCACTAAAGTGTGACTTCATGATGTGGGTTGTTTGATTAAGGGAGTATGTGAATTAATTATGTCTAAATTGATTGAGTTTATATGATGCCATATGATTATAATTGATTAAGAATTAAGCATGTGATTGGATTACCTTTAGAATTAGGTATACAAGATGATCATGTGAGGCATTATTGAGCGTAAGACTTGTAGCATGAAGATGACTTCAAAGGATTTAAGGGGTAAAAACTAATTTGAATAAACTAAGGATGTTAAATCTTTAAGAAGGAAGTTATTATGTATGTTGAATTGTATATGGCATTATTGTGGAAGGACTTTAACCACATGACCTATGATATGGGTACTTGAGTTTATGCATAAACTGAATGGCTTACTTGAATCATGATATTCCCCTTATCTAATGTAGTAATTCTAGATGTTTGGGTTGAGTTTGATTCATAGCCCTTGAATGGAAAATTATGAGGGTTTGTGCATGTTGATAACATTTGTGTATGAGCTTGTGACTCACTTAGAAAGTGAAGATACTATGATTATGATATTATGTTTATGTTTTGTGAACACTATGAGAGTGAAGTGTCTATGATGATAATGTTGTTGTTGTATCATTGAAAGGACAATCGCATACAAACACCCCATGTATGAACATGACTATGATGTCACTAAGGTGTTGTTGAAAGGATAATTCTCATATGCACCTTTACAAATGACTATGCATGAAATGAACATCACCATGATAGTATTGTTGTGTTACTTGAAAGACTATTCTCATGAACACACTATGAACATGATGTAAAAGGTTTACTCACATATTGATGATTCGAAGGTTGAAAGACCATTTTTCACCTATTGAATCTATGAGTTATGTCATGATATCATGTTGGATTGATTGTTAGTGCATTCTTCCATAAACATGAACTTAAGTAAAGACTTTACATGAACTTAAAGGGAATTGTTCTTAGCACCGAGAGGATATGAAAAATTAGATGGAAGCTTCACGCCAATTAGTCTGGCTTCCCTATGGGTTCATTCACGCCAGTTAGTCTGGATTCCCAAAACAGTTATCTCACGAGTTGGAAACCCTCACGTCAGTTAGTCTGGGTTTCTAGAAGCAATCTCCCTATCCCATAACTATGTTCCCATATAGGTATTTAGCTAGTAGATCCACCTAAAAGCTAATGCATGAGTTCTACCTTAGGCAAGTAGGACACCTTCTTTTCGGTGTGGGGAAAAGCACCGAATTCCATGTAGCTCAAGATGGTCTATGTCGGTTAAGGCTATTTCCCTCCATGAACAACAAAATGAGTTATCTACTATGGTTCTTAGTATGAATGAGGTTATGGGACTTCATTCATGTATTGCAAAAGTAGGCTTTGAGAGTGGGAATAGTATGTTTCTCTTATGACATGATGATTATGAGTTAATGCATGATTTATATGAATTATGTACATGAACAGGAACTATACTTATGACTTCTTAAGGAGTTCTACTTAGTGTGAGTGGGGGTATGGGACTTCACTTATGCATTACACAAATAGGCTTTGAAAGGGGTTATAGTGTGGTTTCCTTATGTTATGAATATATATATATATATATATATATGAATTTATGCATGTATGATTTGGATTGTTCCTAAGAGTGGCTTTCCTTGTTATAATCTATGAACTTGAATGTTTCCTTGTTTATGATTATTGACTATGAATGAGATCAAAGCGTGATAAATATGAGCATGGTGGCCTAAAAATGGTAGTTAGTGTAGATAGGATTATTGGATCCTATCTATGCATTGCACAAGTATAACCTATGTTTACTTATGTGATGGTTCAATTATTATGAGATGATCTTGGTATTTAATTATGTATGTTAACTATGTCTTATGATGACTGGTGTATGCATTATATTGGAGACTATGTTTGTGATTATGTTGATATCTTTTATGCTATGATGAATGGTACATGAGTTGTCTTATGGGTTACATTCCCCAACTATTTCAAAGATGATGTTTCAAAATTGGCATATAGCATGGTTTAAACAAAAATGTCCCTTTTAGCATGTTTTAAGGATTTTTATGCGTGGCTAACATACTTGGTACATTTTTGTGCTAACCTATATTTCTTCTACATTTTTTACAAAGTGTAGGGTTTGGAAACTTGAGTTCTATTCTTGGAAGATAGGTTTTTAAGGAGCAAGGAGTTGAAGATTTGGTGAGTCCTGATAGCTTCGAGGACAAACCCACTATTCCCTTTAGGTCTTTCCTTTATGTTTTAGACTTTTGTAAGGGCCGTGTCCCTAAGATTGTTTTCAAGTGTTATAGATGGTTTGAGACATAGTATTGTACACTCCCACCTGTTTTTATAAAAGGACTTTGATTGTAAAGAATTTTTTTAAATTTCCACACTTTTTCCTATGTTCTTAAGTTATGATATGGTATGAGGCTTTTCAGAGGCTTTTCAGAGTCTTGTACGCCGTGTCATATCTAGGGTTAGCTTTGGGTTGTGACAAACATGGTATCTGAGCACAAGATTTTAGGATAGTTTTAGGGTGTCTCAAACCACATCTAGTAGAGTGTTGTTCATTGTGTGAAGCGCGCCCATTTATGAATAAGAGGCTATTGGATGTTAGGAAAATCTCACTTCTTCATTCTTCAAGTCGTGCCATAGAGTTTAACTCTATAGGGTCTCTCTCCCATTCCTTATCCGATGGTCTTTAGGATATGACCACTTGAAGGGCTCATGCTACAAGGATCGAGGGAGAAAAAGGTTGGTAGTAATTTCAATTATGTCTATGTGACTAGATTAGTCTTGCTATGATATAATTAGATGATGTCATTTGGTATAGATGGGTTGGTTTATAGTTATGTGTTTTGTTGGAAGATTTGATGAATGGTGATGTTCAAGTGATGCTTAGAGATGTTGAGTGAGTAGATTTCTTTAAAAAAGGATAGAAGTGTATTTCTCCATGGTTTAGAATCACCTTGTGTGATGGAAGTGAAAAGTTGAGTGATAACTTGCTCCGGCCTTAGAAGTTGAAAGAAATGGTGCTTAGAAAAGTCCGTATAGGTTTACTCCCAAGGGGGAGATAATGTGCTTAGATAGAAAGGTCGTTGAGTGTTCTAGATGTTCATAATTTAGATTGTCTTGAAATTGTCACCTTAAGAGGTGTAGTGAGTTGGAGAAGTTTAGTCCCTGTTTTGTAGGCTCATGTGAGACTTTGAGTGGTGTTGGTAAGGTTGCTTGTGTGCTAGAGTTGCTTAATGAGAACCTCTCTAAATTAGAAGTAACGATTGGGATCTTAGACCGGTAAGTTAAGAAATAGAAAAGTAAGGAAGTGCTTCCATGAGAATGTAGATGAGTGGTATTTTAGTAAGGGGTTTAGTTGAGGGTGCTACTTGGGAGGCCAAGGGCTAATGAGATGTCCCGATATCCTTATATTCCCTTTTATTCCTTCTCTATCTTAAGATGATAAGTCCTGTTTAACTCGTTTCATGATTGTGGAGTCTTGGATGTTAAATGTGTCCCATAATTTCCTTGCCCATAGAGTTACTCTTGTTAACCTTGGTAAGGTTTGGATGCATGGTTGTTAGACCTCTATTGTTTTTAGAACCCGATGAGGTTATTATGAGTGTTGGCCATGCTTTGGGATTGTTTGAAAGAATTAGTATTTGAGGTCTTAGTAAGGTGCTTATTCCCAATGGGGAGATGATATGCTTAGATAGAAAGATTGATTGAGAGTCCCGATATTCTCATCCCTTTCTTCTATTCCTATTCTAGCTTGAGACCAAGAGTTCCTTTTTGGGCTTGTTTTCTAATTTGGAATCATGTGTGATTTGGAAAATTTTCATGATCTCCTTATGTTATGCATGTTCTTGAGAGAATTCTTGTTTTCTATAAAATGAGTTTTTATGATTTACATGTTCCTCATGTTGTTGTGTATTTTAGTATAATTATGGCATATTTGACTTCATGAGATGATTTGATGAACATGTTTTCTTATGCTTTTGATGAAATGGCATATAGGCTCCATAGTGTTGTGTTGAGCTTGCTTTTAGTTGGAGGAGGTAGTTCCTCCTATG
Source organism: Solanum chiquidenum (assembly GCA_029582725.1). Classification (NCBI taxonomy): domain Eukaryota; kingdom Viridiplantae; phylum Streptophyta; class Magnoliopsida; order Solanales; family Solanaceae; genus Solanum; species Solanum chiquidenum. The sequence goes on from JAJOOS010006815.1 coordinate 18,301, forward strand.
ACTATGTGATATATAATGTCAAGAAGGGTTTGTATAGGCTTACTCCCAAGGGGGAGATGGTGTGCCTAGCTAGCAAGGTTGTTATGTGTTTATGTGTTACCATGACTTCGTTATATAATGCATGTTCATGCAAACTTCTGTTTTGAAAGAAAATGAGTTTATGTGAATTGTTTTCCTCATGTTGTAGTGCTTTGAGTATGAGTTGTCTATTGTACTTCATGAGAAGAATATGTGAGCATGCTTTAGTTTGGAGTTGAGAGATTCCTCCTTGAATAAAATGCTTTTTGAGAGTAAACTGCATATGAGCTCCATGATAGTATGTTGAGCATGTTATGACTAGGAGACGACAGTTCCTACTTGAAAATGACTAGTTATGAGAAGTTCATGCATATTGGGTTGATAGATGTAGTTCCTACTTCCATTTTGTTGCACTGATCATGCTTAACTTGGAGTTGAAGTTTTCCTCCTTCATTTTGTGCATTGTTATGATGTTTCATGCATGATGAGCTGCTAGTCTTGAGTCTTTACTTCCGTAAGGTGTCTAAAGTGTGATTCGAGGAGGAATGTTCCCAAGGGGGAGATATTGTAACACCCCAGAAACTAGTAGACTAAACTAGGGCTAACTGTGAGGGTTAGAGCCAATGAACAGGGCAAGAGCCAAGGAAGAGGACTAGGGCAGTCCACTCTTACACGGACACTGTCTCACCTTCCACGATAACCACCACAGCTCGTAGTGAGGACCACGGGTCGTGGTGTGGCTAGGAAGTGGCTAAACAAAGGCTGCCCAAAACAGCCCCCTTCACACGAGCCACTTCACGGCTCGTGGTGATGACCACGACTCGTATAAAGGTTCGTGGTGGTGCCTTAGATTTTTAGGGGTTAATGGGAAGGTTGCTTAGCTACTGTATCATGACCACGAGAGGCACCACGGCTCGTCGAGCCTCACGTGAAGGGCTTTTCATTAGACTTAAGAGTGTATGGTCAACTTCAGATGATCATAACTATTATCTAAAAACGAATTAGGTAGGCCATGGCCTATAGAATTAAAGGACTCGGAGTCCTCTTTCCAACGCCACCGAGTTTGTCCAATTTCAATTTCAGGGTAAAAAGTTATCCCCGAAATAGTGAAGCACTGTCAGGCTGAAAATTCTTCACAACCCGTTTGACGGGCCGTGGTGATGATGACGATCCTTGAAGACTTCGGTCATGCCATTTCGGCAGTTTCCAGAAAACAACTTCTTGGGTCTTTTTCCAATTGTTTTAACTCAAAGTTAAGTCATTTTGCCCAAGCCTAGGACCCCTATTTAAGTCATTTTAACCACTAAACTCACCCAATTAAGTGGGTATATTTTATATTATTTTAAAATAAATATATGAGGTATATTTAGTCATTAAACACCGAATCAAAATAAAAAGTTCATCTTCCTCACATTATTTCTCTCTATAAAAACCCAAGAAGAAGAAGAGTAAAATTGAAACTTGGGCTTGAAGAAAGCAAGGGTTTTTCATCAAATTCTTCAAGAATTCATCATCAAGGTATGATAGTTTTCATATTTGGATAGATTCCACCCAAAGAGCCCCTTCAAAACCTCCAATTTTCCTCAAAAGAAAGGGTTTTGTTCCAAATTCATGGGTTCCTTTTAAAAGTGATTTCAATGGTTGAATTATGTTGGGTTTTGATTGAACTGATTATTTATGGTTGAATTTTGATGAAATTCCCCCAAGAACCCATGTATACGCTCTATTGCTAAATGGTGATCTTAATTGAATTAATCAATTTTAGAAGCATGTAGATGGGTCTTGTATGAATTAATGGAATTGATTGAATTGTGTTGTTACCCATATCTAAAGTAGAAATTCTAGATGTTGGGTTGAATGTGATTTATGATACTTGATTGGTAAATTATGAGAATTTGTACATGAACATGAGAATTATACATGTGCTTCAACAATTACTATGATAATGAATATTCTATGACTATGGTATTTTGGTGGTATTGATTGGAAAAGTTATTCTCCCCTATACCCTTACATATTATTATGCATGAATTAATTATGATTATGATGAAATCCCCCCATGAACCCATGGATCCCCCATAGTGCTAAATTCTGACTTCATGATGTGGGTTGTTTGATTAAGGGAGTATGTGAATTAATTATATCTAAATTGTTTGAGTTTATATGATGCCATATGATTATAATTGATTAAGAATTAAGCATGTGATTGGATTACCTTTAGAATTAGGTATACAAGATGATCATGTGAGGCATTATTGAGCGTAAGACTTGTAGCATGAAGATGACTTCAAAGGATTTAAGGGGTAAAAACTAATTTGAATAAACTAAGGATGTTAAATCTTTAAGAAGGAAGTTATTATGTATGTTGAATTGTATATGGCATTATTGTGGAAGGACTTCACCCACATGACCTATGATATGGGTACTTGAGTTTATGCATGAAGTGAATGGTTTAATTGAATCATGATATTCCCCTTACCTAATGTAGTAATTCGAGATGTTTGGGTTGAGTTTGATTCATAGCACTTCAAGGGCAAATTATGAGGGTTTGTACATGTTGATAAGAATTGTGTATGATCTTGTTACTCACTTAGAAAGTGAAGATACTATGATTATGATATTATGTGCATGTTTTGTGAACACTTTGAGAGTGAAGTGTCTATGATGATAATGTTGTTGTTGTGTCATTAAAAGGACAATCACACGCACACACCCCATTCATGAACATGACTATGATGTGACTAAGGTGTTGTTGAAAGACTAATTCTCATAAGCACCTTTACACATGACTATGCATGAAATGTACATGACCATGATAGTATTGTTGTGTTTCATGAAAGGCCATTCTCAAGAACACACTATTAACATGATGTGAAAGGTTTACTCACATATTGATGATTCAGAGGTTGAAAGGTCATTCTCACCTATTGAATCTATGAGCTATGTCATGATATCATGTTGGATTGATTGTTAGTGCATTTTTCAATAAACATGAATTTAAGTAAAGACTTAACATGAACTTAAAGGGAATTATGCTTAGCACCGAGAGAATATGAAAAATTAGATTGAAGCATCACGCCAGTTAGTCCGGCTTCCCAAGGGGTTCCTTCACACCAGTTATTCCGGGTTCCCAAAACAGTTATCTCATGTGCTGGAAACCTTCACGTCAGTTAGTCCTAGTTTCTAGAAGTAATCTCCCTATCCCATAACTATGTGCCCACATAGGTCTTTAGCTATTGGGTCCATCTCTACCTAGGCAAGTAGGAAACATTTTTTCGGTGTGGGGGCATGTAACACCTCAGAAATCAGACCCAGAAAAAAATTCAGAAAATCAGAAGCTACGGGTACCACCTACATACCATGGGATGACTTACGGTCCGTGTTGGTGGTCCGTAGATGGACACTGCAACCCAGCTCAGAAATCTGTTGAGTATCGACCCACGGACAGACCTACGGTGTGTAAGTCAGATCACGGTCCGTGGTCTATGTCCAGGGATCAATATCCCTTTTCCCCAACCTCTGATATGAACTACGGCTGACCAGCACGGACCGTCGTTCGATCTACGGTTCGTAGGTCTGACCTTAAGTGGGGGTCAACAACCAATTAGAGGAAATTGTTAAATGGGTCAACTTCATATAGTCATACCTCCCAGAACAAAATTAATTATGTATCCCATGACCTATGATAATATAGATAATTGAATACTCTTTACAAAGCCGCCGAGTTTGCTAAAATCCGACCTCCGAGTAATAAGTTATGCTCATTTTAGTTAAGGCCTGTCGAGCAGGCTTGACTTACGGACCCAATCTACGGACCGTAGATCAATATACGGTCCGTAGGTCCTGTCCATCGATCACTCCGACAGCAGTTAAGTCAGGGGTCTATTGGTCTTTTCCTGTTTCGTTGGCCCCCTAAGCTACGTCGTTTAGACCCTAAATTATGAGGTTTTAGTCAGTTTAAGCCTAGAAACATAACTAGAACTTACCTAAGTCAGATCATTCTTCAAAAGTTAGAAAATTAAAACGCTAAGAGGAAAAAGAGGTGAAGAAACCTAGTTCAAGAACGCAAAACAAGTTTCCTCCAGTTCCAGCCCTGAAATCGAAGGATTTCTTCATTGAATTCGTCACAAGGTATGTGGAATTTCACTAGTGAGTTCCTTTCGACCATTAAGTCCCTAGAATTCAGTCAGATTCTTGATTCCATGATTATGAACAGACCTAGGGTTTCTAGAATTTCAACAGATCATCATGAATTAGTTATTTAAATGTTCCAAATCAGATTATCATGTTTGTACTCAGTTTATTGCATGAATTTCAG
>JAJOOS010006817.1:0-15666 GCA_029582725.1 Solanum chiquidenum
AATACATTTATTAGGAGAGAGAAAAATAAGTTTATTTTTTTGAAGGGCAATTTGGTAAACATTTCAAAGTCTTTATCTATTTATTAAACTCCGTGCCCGGTCAAATATTGCCACATAAAATGGGACGGAGGGAGTATTATTTATCTACTTTCAATCATCTCTATCATCACAACTAACACCGCTTTCAACTATCATCAACATTAATATCGTTGTTTCTTCCCATAAATAAATAAATTATAGCTCCTCCCTTCAATTGCGTTTAATATTCTTTGTGCTAATTAAAAAGCATAGGCGGATCTACCTTAAACAAAATGATTGAACATGTATATATAATTTAAATTTAAATGCAGAAGTACAAATAGATGATATATTATGAAAAAATGACACTGCTTGAAATATAAAATTTTACGTACTACGTCATTACGAAAAAGTCTTGTGTTAATAACCTCACTTATAACCATTGTTCACGTAACTAAATAAATTATAATTGCTCCAAATGGGTTTCATTTAGGTTAATATGATCAATTTTTTGGTAAAAAATGTGAATTCTAATATTGGATTAAATTAATAATTACAATTTGAATTTTGCAAGTTGTCAAACATGAAATGACTTATGAAAAGTGGGGGGAATATTAGGGCCGCGTTATAATGTCACCTTTTTTAGCCACTCGTGGGGATGCAACAATATTACATGTTGATTTTAAAATTAAAAAAAAATCTGGAATCTTATGATTATTTTCAGAGACAAAGCTGAATTATTAATAATAAAACACTATTCAATTGGGGAATCCTGAATTCATGATTGGACAATTCCTGGAGTAAGTACATTATTGTTATAGTCAGAAAATTATCCCCTATGTCCGCGTATAATTTAAAAAGAAAATAATCCTACAAAAATATTAATATTATTTTTTAAAATAAATTTTTTAATTAATTTTCTATAAATTAATCCTGATAAATTTATAAGTTAAATCTTCTGTTTGAGTCCTCATAAGTCATAAGTTTTGCGTTTTCACATCAACATTCTATTCTTTTATTAGTCCTCATTGTTAGTTCTTCTGAACAAATCGTTTGGTTTTGAGCAAGTATTTTACTGTACATTTTTTTTACTGATATATAACGCTTGATCAAGTAGTTTATCAGCATGATCGAAATATACATGACATACATATATATGTATATTTTATAATAATATATGGACTATCTATACGTTTGATAAGGTAGATGGCCGAAAGGTTCAGGCTCGTAATTACAAATTCAGAAGTTGGGGATGCTTTAAACAGCCCATTACAATGGTAAGTGAAGAAAAAGGAGAAGAGACCATTATATTTGTTTAATAGCCCAATGTATTGATTTGGGGAAAAACTACATAATGGCCCATTGGGCCAATTATATTTTGGATTTACAAGGTTGGGCTCATTTAAAAATGAAATAACTTGCACAATGGCTTCTGGACCCAGTTTAAATGGCCCATTTTGATAAATATTCCTTTTTAGGCCACTATTTATTTTAAGAAAAAACTACCTAACTAAACATACATCACTACGGATCTGGATCCTCACCATTTCTCTTCTCTCAATTTTCCCCAAGTTCCTATTTGGATTAGTGACACATGACATATGTTAAATTAAATGGTTTAAACTTTTAGATGAGATATGAGTTGAGAAATACCTTTTGCTAAACAATGTGTGGGAAAACTTCTTGACCGTTGGGGACAATCGGTGAAGGAATCTCCGAAGAATACTACTAGGAGAAATATGTTGATAAGATTGTGAGATTATATATTTTTTTAATACTAAATATATAATGTATTTATTAGTTAAATCATGCTCAGAGATTTACTTTGGCAAATTAAGTTTTAGTCATTTATTTTAACCTATGTCATGTGTCAGTAATCCAAATAGGAATTTGGGGGAAATTGAGAGAAGAGAAATGGAGAGGAGTCGGATCCCATCACTACCATACATACTAACCTTAACTTTAGTTTAAAACAATTACATATATTACCATTTTAAATATTTTATACCATATATTTCAAAAAATACAATCAAATATACAAATCCCTCAAAATGAAATTGATTAATTATTTTTACATTTAAACACCTAAATTAATGGTCAACTAACAATTTGAATATCTCCCTCTCCAGTTGTATCCCTTGCCCAACAATAATTCTCATAACCCAAACCCCCACGTCCTCCACCACTTAGATTCACCATCTCTCTCTTGCTTTCATTTTCAACTATCAAAATTGAATCTTGGTAATAGGTAATATATGTAGAGGTTTGTTATTGTTGTTACATAATCATCATGTATCTGGTATAGAGTTCTTTCTTTTCATGTATCTAAGATATTAAGCATCAATTACTCCTCTAATTAAGGAAATCAGTTACATATATTTAATTTAAAATTAATAAACATGTATCTCGAATATTCGAATCATCGGATACATGTATCCGGTAAGTAATAATACATGTATCCAAAGAACAAAATATAGTATAAAAAGTAATATTTGAAACTACCGAGAATTCTAGTAATTATGATCTAAACTAGTGAGATTTATATAGTTTGCTCTTATTTTAATTGGGCAAATAAAACACTTAAAAAGTTACCTTTTCATATAATATAAGATATGAGTCTAATGTTTACTGATATATTTCTCTATTCTATAGACAATAATAAGTTGTTGTCTAACATTTGAATAACTTATAAAGTTATATATCATAATCTAACATTTTCTCAGATTGCTCAAATAAAATCTTTAATTGTTGACTTGTGACTAGTGACATACTCGACCATAAGTTTGTCCCGAGCCATTAAAGACCATGATTGCAAATTATATAATTTGTTGCTTTCTTTGGATCTAACAATGATGATTTATTTAGATGTAATGTCCAAGTTGCATAGTAAAGATGAAAACAACAGAAGAAAAAGAAGAGAATTTTAGGTGATAAATTCATATTCCCTTTGGTTGGCACACGAAAGAGATACGTCTATCTACTTATCTCCAAATGTATGATGTGCAAAAAAAACTCTTTTCTTTTTTACTAACTATTTTTTCTTTTCCCTTCCAATTTGATAGAATATAGGATGACGATATGAATTCATCCAATACATAGAACTTGGGGACATATTCACCTTTCAATCATTGGTGCAAATGTAACTTTCACTCAAGAATCTAATTTTTGAAAATTTTCAAACATTGTAAAGATATGAAACTTTTTTTTAGAATATATGCAAGTATATACTGTGAGTGTGTTTGGTTTTTGGTATAAAAATATAATTTTCAATTTTTTTCATGTTTGATTGGTTTAAATATTGTAAATTAATTTTCTCTTGAAGAAGATTTTTTTTTAAATCAAGAAAAATGATTTCCTTACTAGGAGTCCAAAAAAACAAATTAAATCCATAAATAGCATTCTATGCTCATTGTGATTTCGTCTCCACTTGCAACATCCCCACCCCACCTTTTCATATCTTTATAGAGCATTTTTCTAGATTATTTATAAATGTTATTAAGTAATATTTTTTGTTAACATAGAAAGAACAATCCAATGCACTAATGTTCCAGCTATGCGATGTTTACTTGGAAATTATCAAAAAATAAGCAAGAAAACCTGCACTTATTTGTCATTAAAGTATTCATTCATACCAAACATACCCTATGTCTATACTAGTTATTGTCACGAAAGAATAGTCAATATAATGATATGTAGTATCTTAAGAGATTTTTTCTATGATTTTTACTGCAAATGGCATGGACCATGGTGGTTCATTTTTAGCTATAGTGGACCTTTTACACTCTTGAAAAGTCAGAAGATGGTATGAAATTAATTTTTCAGGTAAAATTTATCGATGGTCATTTAACTTAATTTGAGTTTATGACAATTGTTTTGATATTTTATTAATAAAAGTCATTTAACTATGAAAAAGATGAATATTGATGCCGGGGAGGGGGCATTGTGATTTGTGTGTTAAACTCAAGCTGAATGGTTACGAACCGATGAAATTTACCCTTAATTTTCTCGATGATTTTTTTACCAAAACTTTTCATATACATTTATTGCCAATTACAAAGGTATAGGGCACAAAATCTTGGAATTGTTCCAAAGTTTTACTTTATGGAAAAGGAGTTCCAATTGACACCAAATGGACCACGTCAATTATGTCCAACCTTTAGGGGTGGAGAAATGACATTCTTGAAAAAGAAAAAAAAGGTTAATTCAAGAAAAAATATCAGAGTTGTAATTTATTTAAGTTTTATCCAATAATAATATAGCAAATATTTACATCATTTAAGATCTCTTTTCTTAGACTAATTTCATATATGAGATCATGCTTAAGTGTGAGTCATATTAATTTTCTCTATATCGGTTTAGTTTTATAGGATGTCTCTGAAATTGAAAGTAATTTAATTTATCTATGTTGTTTTGGTTTTTATAGGATATCTCTAAAAGGAAAAATGTGATTAACTTAAATAAAAGTTTGTATTAATATAATACACAAAAATAGGACCACTTTATCGTACATAAGTAGTAGAGTAATTATGAGTAAATATCAAGATCAAAATCGAATACCTAATCATGAGAATACAACAAGTTGGATTGGACTATGACTTTTCAATTATCTACCACAATTTCTAAAGAGTAGCATATACATTATATAAACTTGTGTAGATAGTTTCTTGATTTAAAAAATAAAATAAAAAGAACATTAGTGTGTGTTCAAATAAATTAGACCTGTCATTGTTTTGAGGAATGTTATATCACAAAATCATTGCCCTAGTACCCATTGAGAATGACAAGCCTTTTGAATTTTAAAGATTGTTCTGCTCCCTAAGGCACGCCTTAAAGGAACCACTATAGGACATTTATCAGTGAAATTCAAAAAAAAAAATCGAATGAATCTGTAATCTCCTAATCACATGGCATAATCTCAGTGATGATTTATGAATCAATAATCGAACAGTTTATTGTATATTTAGAGAAGAAGAAGAAGATGAACATAAGATGAAGGAAGAAGATGAGTTACTCTCTGATTGTATATCCCAAAAAATCTATATTACAATGTACAAAGTTTTCATATTTATAGTCTATAAGACTAACTAACCAACTTGATATCCTAACAACTTAACTGTCATTCTAACTAACTCTGTGATTACTTGCTTCTTCAAAGGCTTGATAGAAGCTTCTAGATTATTTCCTCAACACTCCCCCTCAAACTTGGTACTGCAAAGATATTGGTTAGTCCAAGTTTGGATATCAAGTAAACATGATGAACCTTGGTTAAGCTCTTGGTTAGGACATCTGCAGGTTGGTTGATCATGTGTAGATATGTACTGAGTCTTTATAAGACCTTGTTGAATCTTTTCCCTGATGAAATGACAGTAAATTTCTATGTGCTTAGTTTTTTTATGATACACAGGATTAGCAGCCATTTGGATGGTTGCTTTGCTATCACTGAACACTGTAACAGGTAGTTGAATTTGAACTCCAAGATCTTTTATTAAACCCACAATCCAAGTTAACTCAACAATTGTAGAGGCTAGACTTCTATATTCTGATTCAGCTGAACTTCTAGATATAGTAGACTATTTTTTTTATTGCCATGAGATCAGTGAATCACCCAGCTTAACAATAAATCCTGTCACAGACTTTTTAGAAAAAACACAAGCAGCCCAGTCTGCATCACAATGAGCTGTGAGGACATCTTTTTTTGTTACTAGATAATAGCAACCCTTGTCCTGATTTACCTTTTACATAGCTGGCTATAGTTAGTGATGCATTCATATGAGACTGCTTTGGTTTCTGTAGAAATTGACTGAGTGTTTGAACAGTGTAAGCTATATCTGGTCTGGTAACTGTTAGATATAAAAGCTTTCCTACAAGCCTTTGATAGACACTCTGATCAACTAGTGTTTCATCATTTGAGCTTGTAGCTTCTTTGATATGGTAGTCATACTCATTGGTGGTTAACTTTGTAGTAGTATCCATAGGAGTAGATGTTGGTTTTGATGCATTAAGACCAGTTTCTGATATAAATTCAAGAGCATATTTCCTTTGATGCATAACAATGCCTTGTTGAGACCTTGCAAATTCTATACCCAAGAAATACTTTAATACTTAAGGACACAAAATCCTTCATCCATGCAGGAGGTTGTTTACCCCTACATGATCTTCTTTCAGTCATAGCCTGAGTTCTTTCAGTTACAGGTTGAGTACCCCTGGAGATAGGTGTTGATGCAGTACAAACAGGTACAATATCAGTTATAGGACCTATATTCTGTGAGATGTCTTCAGTAACATTGGTCTGAATAGGTATGCCTCTTGATGTGCTAAAATTTTCTTCACCCAACTCTTGAGATACTGAAGGAAACAATTGATACTGAGTATGCTGAGTGTCTTTGAAATGGAACAAGTCTTCTCTAAAAATGACCTCCCTATGCATAAAAAAACAGTTATTAGTAAGATCAAACAATATATAACCCTTCTTTGTTTCTGAGTACCCCATATGCACAATTTTCTTGGTTCTAGACATAAGTTTATCATGATCATGTAATATTTTTACATGATATAAACACCATAGAACCTTCAAGTGTGCAAGAGATATAATTTCTCATATGGAGACATATTTTGCAATATAGTAGAAGACATTTTATTGATCAAATATATGACAGCTTTAACACAATAACCCCAGTATTTGAGAGGTCTATTAGTCTGCAATCTTATTGCTCTAGTTATTTCTAGTAAATGCCTATACTTTCTTTCAACAATTCCATTTTGTTGAGGAGTATAAGAACATGAGGTTTGATGTATTATGCCTAAACTAGCTAGTAAATCAGCAAGATAATGATTAATGAACTCAGTCCCATTATCAGTTCTTATTACCTTGATGCATATGTCAAATTGTGTTTTAACATAAAGAGATAAGGTGTTGAATAACTACAAGTGTATCAGATTTGAGTTTAAGTAAAAATACTCAAGTCATTCTTGAAAAATCATCTACAATAGGAAACATTTTTGTCCATCACAAGTAAGCACCTTATAAGGTCCCAACACATCCATATGCACTAGATCAAATGCATTTTTAGTACAACTAGATGACTTTACTGGAAAAGGTAACCTAGTTAGTCTAACATATGGACATACATGGCATTTTCCTATAGTATCTGTTATGTAAGAAATTTTACTAGGAAACAAATGACACATCACTCTAAATGACACATGACCAAGCTTCTTGTGCCAAAGTTCTATAGCAGTCTGATCAATAGCAACTAGGCTGAGATATTTAGCAGTCAATCCATATGTATTCTTTCTATGTCCAGGAGATTGTTTGTGATGACTCAGTAGATAATATAGACCAGCTTTTTCTCTATCAATCTCTTTCACGTTTCCACTCTAGAGATCCTGAAAAACACAGAAGTTTGGATAAAATATAGTTGAGCAATTGAATTGTTTAGTTACTTTTGAAACAGATAAAATATTGTATTGGAACTATGGAACGTGAAGCACACCAAAAATAGTGTTGTTAGTTGAAATATTACTAGAACCAGTGTGTGTAACAATAGCTACATCCCCATTAGGTAATGTGACTTTTTTTTATCAATTCTAGGTACATATATAGAATCTTTGTTTAGAAGCTTTATATCTGAAGCCATATGATTAGTTTCCCATGTGTCAATGATCCACTCAGGTGAATCAACGTCTAGTTAAAGAGCATTAGGTATACCTGACATATTAGTTGATGCCATTGATTGTGTTTATTGTTCCAACATCTTGCAGATTTGTTCATATTGTTCAGAGGTGAATCTTGGAGGCATATGAGCAGTCGTATTAGCTAGTGATGATCCACATTGCATCTGTTGAGAAGAGTTGTTGTAAGTCTCACACCTTTGTTCATGAGAATGATGTAGATGACTACAACCATGTGAGCCTGCCTCCTCAACCACAACATTGTGTGCACCTGCTCACATTCTCATTTGTTTATACCTCTTATCATAAGAGTTGTTGTAGGACCTATTCTCAGCCCCTTCTTTCAACTCTACATGCTTGGGATGTCCTGGTGGATATCCAACTAGTTTGTTACAATTTACCTTTAACTTGCAATGATCACACACCACATTAGGATTATAAGTAGACGTATATGGTCTTTTTCCTTTTTGATATCCATCTTGATAGCTCTAACTGCTAGACTTGGAATACATGGCTATATCAGGAATCCCAGGCATTGCACCTAACAGCCCTGGGGCATTAACAACTTCAGCCACATTTTTTTTATTCTCATCACTACTCACCATTGAGTAAGCTACATTTATTAATGGTAAAGGCACCATCAACAAAATTTGACTTCTTGCTTGTGAGTATGTCTCATTCAAGCCCATCAGAAACTGATACATTTTTTGTCTCTGCGCATTTATCATAAAATCTTTGGACTTCTCACAATTGCACGCTTGGAATGGAACCATGGATTCAAATTCATCTAATAACTCCTTCAACTTAGTGAAATACACTGAAACCGATTGAACCCCTTGGGATATGGTGGCTATTTCTTGATAAAGATTAATAGTTTTAGACCTATCTACCTTGTCAAATCTTTCTTTTATATATTACCACACAACCTGAGCAGTTGAGGCATACACCATCCCACCAAGAAGACTACTCGACACTGAATTCATGAGCCAAGACAATACTATGACATTTACCCTTTCCCATTGATTCCAAAGCTCAACACGAAAGATTTCTTTCAAGATCCATCTACTAAACCAACCTTATTTCTTCCTAATAAGGCTATCCTAATAGATTTACTCCAAACCCCATAATTTTCACTTCTTTTTAACTGAAACAAAATAATGGTCATACCTGATGTATCAGAATTTGACATGTACAGGGGATGGTTGAAATCCATAGGAGCCTGCAAGCCTTGAAACAATGTTGGTACACCAGTTGTAGCAGTCATGTTTATTTGATCTGCAGTACCATTAACCGTTGCACCATTACTTGTTGTATTAGTCATCCTTTATTGAATTTAACTCTGATTGTTGAAGAGATGCAATCACAATACAGAGAATCAAGAACAGAACGTGAAAACTCCAAAATCAATTGTAGACGAATTATGTTCGGCATAGCTCTGATACCATAATGATTTATGAATCAATAATAGAACAGTTTATTGTATATTTAGAGAAGAAGAAGATGATGAAGAGAAGATGAAGGAAGAAGATGAGTTACTCTCTGATTGTATATCCCAAAAAATCTATATTACAATGTACAAAGTTCGCATATTTATAGTCTATAAGAATAACTAACCAACTTGATATCCTAACTAACTTAACTGTCATTCTAACTAACTCTGTGATTACTTGCTTCTTCAAAGGCTTGATAGAAGTTTCTAGATTATTTCCTCAACACTCAGCTCCAAAATATTAATGGTGAATCTAATAATTTTAATCTCACTTAGAAAAATATTGAATATTATAGTAATAATGTTCAAAATTTATATTTAAAAAATTATTCATTTTTTAAAATAATATTTTAGAACTTTAAAATAAATTAGTCAAATCTTTATATTGTTAAATCAAGTTTTTACAATAACAATATCTAAGGTAATAGTTTCAAACACGATTAACATCTCATTAACAAAATTTACGTTTTATAATTTTTAAGATCGTTGTCCTTTATAAAATTTAAAACCCATAGACCTGAAATTCTGGCTCCGCTTCTGGCTATGCTTTAATGATCATATCTTATACATGTTTCAAAACTTATATAATCAAGATAATTAATTAAAGGAAAAATTACAGAAATTCCACCTTTTAGTTTACTTATTACCATTATCCCCTATAAGTTTTACAAATCTCCAAAATCCCTCATTTCCGCACATCAGATTAATGTATCTCGCGCATCAGATTAGTGTATCATGTATAAAATGTACATCAGATTAGTGTATCATGTATAAAATGTAATAATCTTACTTAACGATTAATGTATCTCGCACATCATATTAATGTATCAGCGCTTATACTATTGTATCTGTTTGAGGGATTTCTGTAATTATAAACTTTTAAGGGATAGATTGTAATTTTACCTTAAACGTATGTGATTTTTGTAATTTGCTCTTTTCAATCTTCTAAAACACTCCCCCCAAAAATTGCACCGTGATTAATTAAGATATCATAAGTATCTAAATTAGTTTTATTACGGAATAACTCATGATATTCAATCATATTGCATCTACCATTCTATATACATCATACAGTAAATGTTCTAATTTTACAAGAGATTTAGTTTTGTAGTCTTTTACAAATTTATTTCTAGTTTTGCGCCTTTTTTAACATCGATCCTCTTGAAATTGAATGGTTACTCAGTTTTGACTACCCCACCCCCAGGGTTAGGAAAACCAGATTCTACGTACAATAGTTAGCCACCAGATTCAAGTGTTGGAAGCTAGTTATTTAGTAGTGGCAAGTGGAGGCAGAAAGTAAAATAAAAATAAAAGATGCATGCATTAATTCAGGTGGCCATTTTTTGGAACGTTTCTAAGAGGCGCAGAAATGAACCGAAACATCAATTCCAATGATATCAGAGAAACTAATGAATTAGTATAACTCTGCCAGTACACAATATTGGATCGTTCATTTTTTTCTTGTCTTTTTTCTTCAACTTAAATTAATTCATGGTAAAATTTAAATTTTCTCACCCACCCACACCCATTATCCCAATGGACATCATTTCTTGCTACAGAAGATTAATGGCTTATGTCTGACACGTAATTAAGAACAACCAAACCCATGCAATCCCTTGTCTTTTACCCGTAATAAAAATATTTTATCATGTGTTTATAATTAGTAATTTGTATATCTAAATGAAATTTGCTCGGTTATAAAATGAAAGGAGGCTCCAAACGTGCATAAGATCAAATGTATGGATGTATCTGAGAATCAGAACACGATTCCCCATAGCTGCTTTACTTGGATTTATTCATTCGTATAGGAGTTGATCGCCAGAGCCAAGAGTTTGAGATTCTAAATTTTAGGAGAATAAAATATTGCAAAACATGATTCTTTTAAAAAGGAAAAGAGAAATTTTGTTAGAGGTTATTGCAAAACATCCTTCCTTATTACTAAGTTATCAATCAATTTTATTAATATACATATATACTTATTAAATTTTCTAATACAAATATAGGATGGAAAAGCTAGTAGATTATGAACCTCCATCTAGTTCCGCACATGAATGACAGCAAATATTTACTACAATCAACAATGATTTTACGACTGAAAAAGGCAAAATGGGTATAATACATGATCCTTAACTTGGCGTCAACGGACAACTATGACCCTTAACTTTGGGTGTGCACAAATAGGCATTTAAACTTGTATAAAATTGAACAAATAAACACATTCGTCCTACATGACAACGTGGCGTCCTACATGTATTAAACCATGTAGGACACATGTGTCTACTTATTCAATTTTATACAAATTTAAGTGTCTACTTGTGCACACTCAAAGTTGGAGGGCATAGTTGTACGCTGAAACCAAGTTAAGGATCATGTTTATGTATTATGCCACTGAAAAACAAGGTAACTTTAAGTATGTACGTAGAAGAAAGAGGGAGAGATTCCGCAGCAGTAGGTTTGTGGTTCCAAAGCAGACGAGTCACCCAAATTTTAGATTCTTCTTCAACTGGCCTCTTCAATTTCTTTCTTTATAAACACCTAAAATCTCCATCCTTTTTTCCATCACACATATTCAGTACAGTACAATTTTTTTTCCTCTTTGGACTAAATATATCGCTTTCTTAAACTTTTTTTTTTTAGTAATGGCATCAAGCTCACTTCAATCTTCACCATGGACACCGCAGCAAAACAAGTTATTTGAAAGGGCACTAGCTCAATTCGATAAGGACACACCTGACCGGTGGCAGAATGTGGCGCGGGCGGTTGGTGGTGGAAAATCGGCCGACGAAGTAAAGAGACACTATGAAATACTTATTGAGGATCTCAAGCGCATTGAATCTGGACGTGTTCCTCTTCCTACTTACACCCATGAACAACAAAGGTATTCTTAATCATTCTCTTTAAATCTCTATGTTTTTTTTCCGTTTTTTGTCCGTTATTATTTAAAATTACAAGATTCAAAAGTTCTTTCAAGTTAAAACTAGACCAACGAATTGAAATGGAGTGAATAAATATGATATTTTTTGTTTCAAAGGAATAGCAAAGTATACTTTGATCTTGAACATTTTTTTAAATGTGAAATGAGACGGTTACATACTTAAACCTTATTTTACTAGTGTATGTACTTTTGAATGAGACAGTTACATATTTCTAACTTTTGTCTATTTTGTAAAACCTAAGAAATATTATTGTCTTTGTGGAGAATTCAGTTAATATTTTCTTTTCAACTTTTTGTTGTATTTTAGTCGATTCGAGTCATGCAAACAGTTCGGATATGAATGAAATTTATAAATCTTAAATTTCATAAATTAACAAAACAGACATGGTGCCATTAGTTTGAAAGTTATTGCATGTAACCCTATACCCTATTCTAATTAAGAGTCCTTCAATCTTTATTACTAGTATTTTTTTTATAAAAAAAACTCAATTACTGCAACTCTAAGAAGTACTTTCTTTATCTTTTACTATTTTTCATTTTTTTTAAAAACGTGTGCATTTTCTTGATTGTGTTTAATTAGAAGATTTATCGTGTTTAAATACAAAGTTGATACAAAAGCTCAAGTGTGCCGCCTAAGTTACATTTCAAAAATCATGATCGTATCTAAAGTTATATATTTTCTTAATCTAAAGTGATTAACTATAGTATATATATATTTGAGTAACATATTTCTAATCAACTTAGCTTAAAATGTATGATGTTTATGATCTAGGCCATCTGCATGTAAAAAATGTCTTGCACTTATAGTTTACTTTTGTGGGTTTTGCACTTATAGTTTACTTTTGTGGTTTTATTTTATTGATTTTCTTTTGTAATTGTTGAGTAGGCTTTTGAGGTATATGAACCTGCACTAGTGAAGATGTTGACAAGAAGATATTAAGCTGGATATCACTACGTAGCAAGTCAAGTATATGACAAAAGAAAAAAGAAAAAAAGATGCCCTTAAAAATATTCTATGAATATTGCATTGTACCTTCTCTTAATTATGAAAAATAGTTTTTTTTTCTACCACTTCCTACATGTTTTTATTGTATTGTACTAGTACCACAATATCTTATCAAATCGTATGAATCTCTCAGTTTTCAAAAGAAGTTAGTGTATTTGATTTATTACCTCACAATGCAACATATAGAATAATTGTGCATGTGTTTTAAATTTCGGTGGGGTTTTATGATTTTGTTATCGCAAATTGAACTTAATTAGTCATTGGACTAAAGTATATCGTTGATCTTCTATTTTCATTTTAGTTTCTTTCAAAGAATGAGATCTTTTTATACTTCAACATGATTTGTTATCATAAAAAGAATGTTACAACTTAAATGTCTAAGATCACAAGAATTCGAAAGCACTGAGTCAGAAATAACTTCTAGCGGTAATTAATTAATAATAGTAGTTTAATTACCGCTAAATATGTAGTTTTAGCAGTAACTAGCATTCCTATAGCCTATAGCGACATTTGATCCAATGAAAATATAATTAACTAATGCCGGTAAAAGAATTTAACACTCTTTATTAATGTGTATATATTATTACCGCTAAAAAATATTTTTTTGTTATAGTGAGGATGTATACTTTATTTCTTAATTAGACATGCATTTTCCCAATCAAACTTTTCTTAGAATTAAAGAATTGTTAAAAAGAGAAAGATATATACTTTTTAAAAATAGGTAAAGAATAAAATTAAGAAAAACAAATTGAAACGAACGAAAAGCATCATTTGTATGTAGTAGCATAATATTGCTTTGGAAGATAATTAAGGAGAAGTGGAAAAAGACACATAAAATTGATACGCAAAAGATAGTTTGTGATTGACTTGATGTGACTGTTTGATATTACGACTCTTCTCCATACCTCTGAAATATACTATCACCATCCATATATTATCCAAATCAGATAGGATTACAAATGGAAGACAAGAGACCATGAATAAATTTATTCACTTCGATTAAAATTCACCCTAATCAATATTGGTATATTTGCTAATTGCTATATATATGAAAGTCAATAAATTTTTTCATGGTTTAACACTTCCAAGTTCCAAATAACTTACTAAATTAGGGCTGCAAGAAAGGAAATGATTCATAATAAATTGTATCTTCACTTTTGCTAACAATAAATGTTGCCTTTCGGTCTACTTGAGAACCGAATCGTATGAAAATGCTGGAATAGTAAACACCTCTCACCTCCTCGTACAATTATGGGTTTAGATCACCAAGAGAGCAAAAATATGAAAACTCCAAGAAGGTTCGAGGGATAAAAATAAGAAGAATGATTTGGATGAGGTCGAAAGAAATCGACGGGTTAAATTTGTCAGCAAAATCAAAATTTATCCGCCTTCTTATTTTTTAGGGAAAATTGTATAAAATAACATACTATTAATTCAAATTAAATGTTATAACCACAATTTGATTTAATTGTAACCCGTAGCTAACTGTTTCCATTTTGCCTTGATTCCCTGATTTTCTCGCTCGCCACTCTCGTTTCTCGTTAGGCAGTCTCTCCTCGCCTCTCTCATTTTATACAAACATAAATGTATAAAATGTGTTTGTGTTTGTATAAAGCGAGAGAAAATTGTAGATATACTTATCTTTTCGTTCCCCTCTCTCCACTCTCCCAGATCTCGCTCGCCACTCTCACTCGCCTCTCTCCCAGATCCGCCACTCTCACTCGCCTCTCTCACTTTATACAAACACAAATGTATAAATTGTGTTTGCGTTTGTATAAAGTGAGAGAAAATTGTATATACAAATACAAATACATATATTTTCGTCGTATACACTTATGATTATACAAATACAGATCTTCCCCTGCCCAGTTTTCTTTTGTCTTTCTCTCTTTCTCGCTTTATACAAACACAGATTATACAATTGATTCTTTTGTATATGTATACCGAAACCAATTATACAATTGCTTCTTTTGTATATGTATAGTGAAATATACATATTAATAGCCATAGCAAACTTTATGTTTGCTATGGAGCACAATTATGCAAATTATAGATATAGTATACAAAAATTAAGAAAAATTAGAAGTGATTAGGAGTAGTTTCAAGTAAAAAAATGGCATACCTACAAATGCCTCTATGATCCAGCGTAAGTGTAGCACACATACATTTCATGGATGTGTTTGTGACAAGTGTATATCACATAGTATATCATGTATCTCAATTTATATTACACACTCATTTTTCCTCAATATATGCTTGAGATAAATGGGCATACAATGTGATATTATACAAAAATATACATTGAAATATATACGGGATAAAATTAGGAATATACAGATGGATCTCTCTTAAACTCGAATTTTCAATATGAAGTTTAGCTCGAATACGCCTCCAATCATTTCCAAACACCCACAAAATTAACAATATTCAAATCCATTAAAATGTTTTCAGAAAAATCTAATACCGTCCAATCGAGACAAAATACAAATGCATAAATAAAAAAACTACAAAACAACGATTTTGAATATGATAATGATGGAGAGGTAT
>JAJOOS010006818.1:0-16071 GCA_029582725.1 Solanum chiquidenum
CAGCCCAACCTAACAGCTCACGGTTTACATAACACATAGCTCAACAACAACACTTTAACAAATTACATATCCTCAACAACAACACTTTAACAAATTACATATCCTCAACAACAAGCTCAGTATTCATCAACCACAAGTTCCACAAAAAGGCACTCACAAGATCAACAACACACAAGATCAAGTTCACTAATGATAAAGATGTGCAATGCAATGAAATGCAATGTCAAGTATAGTGATGCATGTCTGACCTAATGATACAGACCCGCTGTCTCTCAGTCCGGGACCCATGGGGGGCATATCTGTCCATGCATCCATTGCGGCGCGCAATACGACCCTCGATAATAGTAACCATCGCGGCGCGCGATACGTCCCTCGAAATATAGTAACCATCGCGGTGCGCGATATGTCCCTCGAAATGGTACATCCTCTTTAATTTCTTATTCTTCCTCAATTCACATAACACTTGTCACAACCATGTCTCAAAACAATGCAAATAACATGTTCACACAAATAATGAGGAGATGACCATTTTCATAACATTGCACAATTCACAACAACACAATCATGATACAACATCAGAAATGATTCAACAAACCTTTCAAACCATTCTCAACACATCACAAACAATTAATCACATTGCCTTTTATTACCCCTTATTCATCATTAGAATTAATCAATGTGGACAAGTCAACCTATCACCAAGTCTCATTACCCCCAAACACATATTACAAGGAAATACATGAATTCCATACACTTAACAAGGGTTTAAAAATCCACTTGCCTCAAATAATCGAACAATCACTCTGAAACTTGAGTCTTCTCCCTTTTCGTTGTACTTTTAACTCAAAGCAATCTATTCACATTAATAATCACGATAAGATTTCGAAAGTAACAACACCCATATTACTATAGGTCTAGCCTAGACCCAAAAACTCATCCGAATTTATAATCAAGTTCCTAAATCTTGATGTCAACTGTCAATTAACATGTCAACTCTCATATTTTCCAAGTTTCAAGTCTAGGATTATATTCTAATTTCTCCAATATCATGAATCTAATAATATTCAAATAATACAATACATCATGTAGTATTTAATTAGATCTATCAATATACCACAACTTTGATAATAATGTGGTACCATATTTTTAATTGGAGTCACAGGAAGAACGAAGGAAAAATATTTGTCCAGCAACCAACTAGTACGTCTACTACTTAAATTCCATTATTCCTCACTTAAATCTCCCAAGGACCGCTCACTGTACAATGATTACCACCTAATCATTATTCAATGATTGTACTCTAAACCCATTTTTCTACTTATATTCCAATTTCAAATATAATTTTTTTGTCAAACCCACCTTCCTTGATTATCTTTCATAGCCAATATTAATAATAATATTAATTCTAAACAATCATATATAGCTGCTCATTAATTATAAAATAGATGAACAATTGCATCCTTAATAAGTTAGGGTCATTACCTGGACGAAGTGCATCGACGGCGGAGGTGAGTATTCCAACCCTTTCTATTTCTTTTTTTCTCGGCTGCGTGAACTGCTGCTGTTCACAACAGCCAGCAACATTTGCCCTTTTATTTCTTTTTTATTAATTATTTATTTATTTTTCTTTTCTATTATTATTAGAAATAAAATAATCTTTTATTAAATCTGAAAATCATGTCACTCATTCTTATAAGTCATAAATTATTTATAAAAGCTACTAAAAAGGGCTAATATAAAAATAATGAGTAAAATTCATTAAACGATTAAGAGGGTCGTTACAATGATATCACTATTCTTCTTCCGTTTCTTCTACTTCTTCACATCTATCAATTTATAAAATAAATAAAAAATGGTGTGTACCGTTCTGTTATTAGCCGTGATTCGTGAATGTCAACATTTGATATTACATATCTATTGGCATACATAATTCTACTCCATCCAAAAAGAAGTGGAAGAGAAAGACAAAGTATATTGTTATAAGAAGAAAGGTGCTCATGCAACAAACATTTTTTCTCAAAATAATACTTTTTGAAAGGATATTATACTATAATTCCTTTTACAAAAAGATACTGAGAAAAAATTAACTTGATTGAGAAATTTATAGAAAGAGTGATGAGTGTTCAAGGGCTAAGGAGAATTATTTAGAAGAATTATCTATTTATGCAATTCATATTAAATTAAGAGAAGAGTAAAGGAAGAATTTTTTGAAGAAAAAATCAATTTATTTATGAAATTCATAAAATTAGAAGGAAAATATAAAAAAAGTTATGATTTGAAAGGAGTCAAAAATTGTGCGCACATTATTTATTTCAACTTTTTTATTCTATTAATTTCTTTTTTATTACAAGTATTTTCCTCATTTATATTTTATGTATGTGTCAGTAATTAAAGTTTAGATCTTTAACACATATATATAATGTACACCCCCACTACAAATTTGTTTAGTAATATTCAATGACACACTTAATTTTTGTTAAATGTCCAAATAGTATTTAGTGAATGGGATCATTTCATTATTTATGACTATTAAAAGAATTAAAAATCTTAAATTTATTCATATTATAATAAAAGGAAAGCGAAGAACTATTATAAACTATTTCTAATTAGCTATATATAAATAAATATATCTATACTACTTAACGGTAGAGCTGTCAAAAAGGGTCGTCCCAGCCCCATCGGGTCCAAGCCTCGCGGGCCAAGGTATTTGAAGGGCTAGGGCGGGCCGGCCCTTCATTTGATAGGGCCTGAAAATGCTCAACCCAACCCAACCCAACCCTAGAAGGGCCGAGGGCTAGGGCGGGTCAACCCTTCTTATTTTTTTTCAAACTTGTAATTCTATAATATCAAGAAAATGAGAAGATTTTCAAATCAAATATGGCAAACAATGGTGTTTTTTCAATAACACTAGCAAAAAATTAGTGTAATTAGCATGTATCTCGCATACCAGATATGCGAGTGAGATAAGAGAGTGACAAGCAAGATGGGAGGGAGGCAAGGGCACGAGATTTGTATATGTATCCTAGATTCATGCGAATCTACTTTGATACATATATCTAGAACAAATTAACCTAATTTTGAGTCCATATATTCCGAGATATATGTATCTGGGTACGAAGATTCATAATATTACAACATAGCGTGTATTCAAATAATTAGATTATATACTAGTGAGATTATTATAAATTACTCTTGAAAAAAAAAGTTTTTACCCATGGGCCGACCCCGGCCCAGCCCCGATCAAGCCTCAAAGGCCAAGGGCTTATATGGGCAGGGCTTATGAGCCCTAGTTTTAAATGGGCTTGAAAAATCATATCCCAACCCTACCCCAATAACGGGTAGGGTTGGGCCGCCCATGGGCTAAACCCATTTTGACGGCTCTACTTAACGGTATAAAATTTTTATACTATAAATAAGATACTTGTTATTTGTCTTTTAAATGTTTTTTGGGTTTTTTCCTAATTTTAGAAGACTAAAATTTTTACCTTATAGTTTTATATTTGAAATGATTATATTTAATTACTTTCATTATCAATGCCATTAATTTCTTTTTTTACCTTTTCTTAATTTCATCATTAATGTAATTTATCCCATTTACCTTAATCACTCATTTTCCTTTGTTCTTTTTATCTTCTTTTATTTATTTATTTAACCTAAGAAATTAACTATTATAACTTTATAAGCATTGCATTTTATTTTTTACAAAATTTGATCTGTCATTTTTTTTAATTTTTACCTCATTTCTTCTTCTAAAGATATATTTATATATAATACTAAAGTTAGACGGTAAAAAATTGAAATGACATGTCTCATTGGATAGTATCACTATTTATTTTTTCATAATTTTAAACTTTTTTCTTAATTTTGTAGTAAAAAAAATTATAAAAAAATTATATTTACTTTCTCATTAATTATTGACATTTATTTCATTTTCCAGATCTCTTTCTTTTCTTCTCCTTCCTCCATCTTCTTCCAAATTAAAAATACATATAATTTTCTTCATTATCATCATTTATTTCCTTAAAATGTCTCTCTTGCTTCTTTCTTCTATCTTTTTCTTATACTTTAAATAAAATTATCTTAATATACTCAATTATTAAAATTCCTTATATAATTATGAATTTTTAAGAAGGGAGAAAATCATGTAATAATTGAGAATATTAATATTGGTTAGTATAATTTAACCTTTTTCTCAAAATTTTATTTAGAATTTCAATAAAATCTCCTCACTTCATTTCTCTAACCATAAAAATAGTTATTATACAATTAAGAGTGTTAAATTACATTTAAATTATTATTTTATATTTTATCCTTTCAAATTAAATTGAGGTGGCATGTCTCGTTGGGCAATATCACTATTTTTCTTTTTTTCTCAGAATTTTGAACTTTTTATTAAAAAAAAATTGATATGAGAAATTGTAAAAAAAATCTATTTCTTTCTTCATTAATTATTAACATTTATTTCATTCCTTCAAGTTTTTCTCTCTTTTCTTTTTCTTCCGTTTTCTTTCGAATAAAAGATATGTTTTTTCTTATTATTGTAATTTATTTCATTTTCTTGAATGCCTCTCAATTCTCATCAATCTATTAAAAAAAATTCTATTTTCTTCTCTTTATTTTTTCTATAAATAAAACTTTCTTAACATACTCAATATTGAAATTTCTTATATAATTATGAGGTTTGAATAAAAGGGAAAATCACATATAATAGAGAATATTAATATTGAATGAGTAATAATTTAGCTGGTATATCAAGTTTGTATATATTTAGAATTTCAATTTAACCTTCTTCACTTCATTTCTTCAATCATTCAAATAAGTTGTAATGTTTTAGAAATTGTAAACAATCAATCCATGAGTTCCAAAAAGATTTATATTTATATTTATAATTTTATATTTTTATCTAGATTAAATTTATAAACGAAATATTTATTTTTTCACTAATAAACTTATAACCGCGCGAAGCGCGGCTATATTCACAAGTTAATAATATAACAGAAAATGTCAAGATTTGTCCGTGTACTATTCGAAATTGAATAACGTAACAGAGTTACACAAATCTAGTCATTCTTCCTAGAGGTTTTGGTCAAAAACATCCTTAAACTATACCCTCAACTTAACTACATCCTTAAATTATTTTTCTTAACTGAAAACATCCCTCAATTATTTAAAATTTGACAATTTTCATCCTTTTATTAAAATTTATCAAAAATTAACAAATTCTTCACAACAACATGTACGGTTCACACTACTCTCAACAAATTAAACTCCTTAAATCACCCCAATAAACTAATTCTGTTCATTCTACATACATTTAAAATAATATTATAATTTTTTTAGTAACAACGTTTTGCATTGTCTTCCTTTTAATTAGCAATTTTATTTTTATTTACTTTTCATTTGATTTGATATCAAAGAATTATCAATGGAAATGTTTTCTTTTCATTAAATCTGCAAAAAGTGGTGTCGATCAGAGACTTTTGCTTCTAATAATGGAAAAAAACTTAGTAGAGATCAGAATTAGCTGAATCTTGATCACCTCAATTATCAATTTGCCCCAAAAAATTATTGACCTAACGACATTTTGACTTTGCAAGGTGAAGATGGTGTGAAATTAAGCTCAAACTCCATTGGGTAAAAGAGAAGAGAAAATCATGTCTCCTCGTAGACTAACACCGTCCTAACATTATTTTTTTAACAGCAAACATGAGTCTCAATTTTTATTTTTATTTTTGGTTGTTTTTTTCAATCGGTAATAATATTATAGAATTTTTTTTATGAGAATAGTATGAATTGCATATGTTTTTGTGTGGAATTCACTAATTTTTTGACAAATTTTAATAAAGAGATGAAAGTTATTAAGTTTTAAATACTTAAAGGATGTTTTTAGCCAAAAACTCTTCTTTCTATTTGAAACTAAAACTAATGTAATTTTTCTCTTATCATTAACGAAGTTTCAACGTAAAACATACAAACATTATTTATCCAAACATTTGCAATAATTTTTTTACTATAGTTTAACACTTGAGATTAACTAGATAGTGACAAATGGAGTTTTGTCACGACCCGAGCCTACACCTTGGACGTGGCCGACACTCGAAGACCATTGCTGGTCCCCAAGCGAACCCTCATCCTGGCTGACTACAAGCGGAAAACTGATTCAAGCATACAAAGCTTAAAAACTGAAATAAAAGTTCATAAAACTTAAATAGAAAGCTTTGACTCAAAAGAAAACTCCGAATAAAATAAATTATTCAACTCACCCAAAAATAGGCAACTTAAGTCTTTAAACATTCAATAAAATAAATGATACAGACTTCTCAACTATACTGACTATCTATGAAGCCTCTAACTGATAAAGATGGAAGTCGGGACAAGACCCACGACATCCTAACAACTGATATAACTGAAAGGTAAATGAAATCCTCCGGAAGCAAGGAGGCTCACCATAGCTAACTCGAACTCTCGGATGTATCAACGAAGCTCATGTTAATGATCCTAAATACCTGTGTCTGCATCATGAGAAGATGTAAACCAACTGGCTCAGTACGTGGAATGTACGAGCATGTAAGGGGAATTCTAAAGCATAACATAAGTTTGAAAAGAAAATGAAGAACTTACCTGCATCAACTCAACTCAACATAACTGAACTCATTTCAATATAAAATAATTTAAAACAAGTGCAATATAAAGAAAAGGAAAACTGTTTAAAACATGATGTCAACTCATAATCATAATATCATAAAATACATACCATGCTCGCTCTCAAAGTCTACTTGTGCAATGCATGAATGAAGTCTCATACCCCCATTCATACTAGGCAGAACCCCTTGAGGAACCATGCAAATACTGTTGTGCGAGTTTCTTTAACCGACAACCATCACTTAATAGCTATAGTGATGATACAGCGTTATCAGCCCCACGCTGCCCGGGCCATCTTATACCTTGCCATGGTATAGGACCTGAACTACTAAGTGAATCCACTAATCTATTGTGAAAATGATTTATCTAAAAAGTATAACCCTTTTCTACCCATGATGGCTACATGGTTTATGGAGACTTGAGTTAATATGAACTCGCATCCCCATATCGATGCTCAATACTACTCCCAAAAATATACTTAGCTCATATGTTTTAAAAAAACTTCTTCTGTGATTTGAGATTAGTGCTAAAAAACTTAGCTCAAAGGCTATCTTGGAAATCTCAGTTTCTGTTCTTATTTAAATGTGAAAACATTTTAAACTCTTTTGGGAATACATAGTCCCCATATAATTTTGAAGAAATGAACCTCAACTTTACTCTTTACTGAACTCAAAACTTAGGTCTTAAAACAAAGTTAAAATATTTGTAAAAGACTTCTTAAAATATGGTTCATGCCGAAATATAGACGTGAACGACTCTATGCAAGGTTTTCAATAACCGTAGATAGATCTCAATACTTTGAACTCAAGAACTTCACTAATACTACTCATTTCAAGAATGCTCAACTCAGAGGGTTCATGCGGGATTATGAGCATGAACTACTCAACTCAAAGACTCAAAGATACTTCTCATCTCAAGATTGTTCGACTTATGATGTTCATGCGGAATTATGGGCATGAACAACTCAACTCATAGACTTCATGGGTAGTAGGTAATAGTCCCATGATTAGGATTATAATCTCGGAAAGGTTAGGAACTCGATAGTCAAGACTTAGAACTTGAAGATACTACTCCTTTCAAAGATACTAAACTGATAGAGTTCATGCGGAAGTTAGGGGCATGAACGATTCGACTCAAGGGTCAAAATATCAATAAGGAACTCATGTATGCGACTCTTCTCATTCTCTTACTTACTTCTTCAAAACTTAGTTCAAATCAATAGTTGATCTCAAAGGATTCACAATTGAACTCAAAGACTTTCTTGAACTCTACTCTTAAGTCTCTCTTGAGTGTGAATTATGAATTCAAGAGTTATAGTTCATGATAGGAAGGATATCGTGATGATAAAGTGAACTCATGAATACATTCTCCTCATTCTCATACTCACTTGCTCGAGTCTTTAAACAAGTAATTTAAATATCTAGAAGGTTCTTCAAAGAAAACTCAAAGGGACTATCTCAAATGTTCGGAAGAACTCTCAAGGCTTAACTCTTAACTCTACCTTGAATTTGGATTTATGGATTCAAGGTTATGATTCATGTTCATGGATGATTGCTAGATGTTTAGAAGTCATTTAGAGTAGTTAGAATCAATGGAAAGTGTTAGGACACTTTCGAATAACTTAAATAGGCTAAACGATGAAAAACTGGTGAAAAACGTCGATCCGGGAGCGTCCCTGGCGCACTGCGCTAGGCCCCAATTTACTGGAGCTCGTTTCCGGCGGCCAACCTGGCGCAACGGGGGCGCGTCGCGCCGGCATTGCCCCAGGCAAAACTGACGAACTTTTCCTCTCGTTTTCTGACCTTAAATCGCTTTTAATCGATTTCTTTTCTCAAGTTTTCCTTAGATTCAATTACCCAACCTAAGTACACACTAATTCACTCAAAACAATCACTTTCATCTCAAGAAATCATCAAAACCCCAACAAAACAAGATTTAGAATGAACTTCAAGAACACCTATCAAGAACTTAAATCCTTCAACTTTTGAGAATGAAATTATGCTGAAAATAACACGTTTGACGTGTGGGTGAACTAAACCAACACTATGGAAGCTTACGTACCTCTTAGGGATCAAACCCATGGCGACAATCCGCAACAACTCTCAAGAATTTCGACGAACGCTTCAATCCTTTCTCTTTTCTCCTCTTCTCTCTTCTTGAACTCTCAACTAAAACCCTAGGCGTAAACTAGGATTATAAAACTGAACCTAATCATATTAGACCCGTAAAATATTACTAAAAACGAATTAAATCTGATTGGGTAAGGAATAGACCAAAATACCCCTCTAAAATCCGGTTTTGACTTTCCTTATCTAGACTGCCCAACTTCGAATGGACATAACTCCCTCATACGATGTCGAAACTGAGAAAACTTGGTGGTGTTGGAAAGATAATTTAAAGATCTTTCATACCGTATCTAATATAACACCTAACTCATCCTGAGCTAGAAGTTATGGTTGTTTGAAGTCGACCCAAAACTCATACTTAGCTTAACTTGCAAAATTTCAGATTTTGCTATTTTCAAGTTAATTCTTTTTGGAACTCAAGGTGCTACATCTAGTGACCTTAACACTTAAGAAATTTTAATTCCTTGGTAAAATCTCCTACGAAGAACGGTTCGAGTCTTAGTTAGATTTTTTTTTTCTGGGGCGTTACAAGTTTGTTTAGAATTCTTAATTGGCATACCAAAAATATGATTGATTTCTTTTACCGTGAGTCTTCATCGTCATATTATTTGTCATGCTCATCTTCAACACCAATCGTCATTGATCAAATTATTTGTCATGCTCGTCTTCAACACCAATCGTCATTGATCGATAGTGTTTATTATTATATTTGATCCACTAAGAATGTTTAACGAGATAAGATAATACCAAAAGTTAAAAGATGATATTTACATCAAATGATATTAATACACTATGATTAGGTGATAAGCTAAGGTGAAAGAAATGAGTAAAAGTGCATGTGAAAAATCAATGTTACCAATTAATTAGTTTGATGTGATCAACATGATATTCTGTGGCTTTGAAGGTCACTATTACAAAGAAATGGACAATTCCTACCCATATCAAATAGGACCATCTACCTATATGTGAACACCAATTTGTTAAATTTGTGTAACTTATATAGACAAAACATGTTTTATCTTGGAAGA
Source organism: Solanum chiquidenum (assembly GCA_029582725.1). Taxonomy (NCBI): domain Eukaryota; kingdom Viridiplantae; phylum Streptophyta; class Magnoliopsida; order Solanales; family Solanaceae; genus Solanum; species Solanum chiquidenum. The sequence continues at coordinate 9,797 of JAJOOS010006818.1, forward strand.
TAAAAGGATAAGAGTTATCGTCGCTTGATCACGGACTGATTATTACATACATGGTTGTAAAAAAAATTATTACAAAAATACAAGATGAGATGTATGCAATATATATACACATAATGTGGACAGTGGAGAAGCTAGAAATTTTATCGGGTGTTCAAGAATGATGGTGTGTGGCTGTAAAAAAAACAAAAAAAAAATGTGCACTATTCGAGATTTAAACTTGGAACTTAGATTCAAATGAACACCCATGACCACTACATCAAATTAAGGCGTAGTTTCTATCAAAAGTATCCAACTTTAAATATATATCATTTAAATATGAATATGATTTTTATAAATATTTATATTTTGTGCTTCACTAGAATTCTCTAAAACTAAACAATACTATATGTCTTTGTTTTAAATTATTATAAAAATTGTGACACAATTCCTTCACATTTTGTGCATGTGAAGCAGTGGCGGACCCAAGATTTCTGTTTAGAGAGTTCGAAAAATATGGCGGACCCAAGATTTTTGTTTAGAGAGTTCGAAAAATAAAAATATAAATGTGTATTTTGGGTTTAAAATCAAACTTTTAGCATGTTTTATAAAATAAAAAACTAAAAAAAAACGTGAAAAACGGAATTGAAACCTTGGAAAAAAATAAAAATTGAAACTGAAAAAGAAAAAAATAAAACGTTAATGCAGAGATTCAAACCCTCAACATGAAGCTTAATTTTCAGGGTAACTGCCGCTGGGCTATCTCCTTCTCCTTGTCATTGAGAGGGTTCAAAATATATATATCCACATAAATACAGAAAATTACCTTATATAGACAACGGAAAAGGGCAAAAAATACCCCTGAAGTATAGGAAAAAGTCTAAAAATACCCTTCATCCATCTTTTGATCTAAAAATACCCTTCTACTCATCTTTTTGGTCTAAAATTACCCTTCCATCCACCTTTTTGCTCACTTATACCCTTGCAACTAACAACCCTCTCTTCTTCTTTTTTAAATACTTATTTTGTGACATTTTCTTGTTGAATGAAATAAAAATTCACCTCTATTAATTTTTTCTCATAATTTATCCAAATCAAAACAATATATCTTTTCAAGATCCAAAAAATATGTTTTTTTAAATCTAGTAATTTCTATTTTCTATAGCTTTTTTTCAAAAAAAAAAATTGTTTTAGATAATTAAAATATTTTTAAAAATATTAGTCATGCCACAATTACAGGGACATAATATATTAATATAAATCCTAAAAAAAAGTTGTTCCAGTTGGTGCACCAGTCCAAGATTTGATCACTAATGACGCGGACGACAAGATTATTAGTCAAAAAAATTAAATGATCTTTTTAAAATAAAAATAAAAGATAGACATTTTTTAGGATTTATATTAATATATTATGTCCCTGTAATTGTGGCATGATTAGTACTTTTTAAAATATTTTAATTATCTAAAACAATTTAGTTTTTTGGAAAAAAGCTATAGAAAATAGAAATTACCAAATTTAAAAAAATATATTTTTTGGATCTTGAAAAGATATATTGTTTTGATTTGGATAAATTATGGGGAAAAATTAATAGAAGTGGATTTTTATTTCATTCAATAAGAAAATGACACATAATAAGTATTTAAAAAAAGAGAGAGGGTTGTTAGTTGTAAGGGTATAAGTGAACAAAAAGGTGGATGGAAGGGTAATTTTAGACCAAATAAGTAGAAGGGTATTTTTAGACCAAAAGATGGATGAAGGGTATTTTAAGACCTTTTCTTGTACTTCAAGGATATTTTTGGTCATTTTCCGTATATACAATGTATTTTTTTGTCGAGGGGTTCACCCGAACTCCCTAGAACCCACGTGAGTCCGCCCCTGATGTGAAGAACTTTCATCACAGATTGAATAAGATGAAGAGTTAATTATTACTCCACCTTATTATATAATATATTTTTTTGAAATTTCTTTAAGACTAAACAATACTATATATTTTTATCTTACAAAATTAGATTTGTTATTTGAAATTGTGACATAATATTCCTTCACGTTTTCTGCATGTGAAGAACTTTCATTATGATCTTGAATAAGATGAAGTGGCGATTATTGCTCCACCTTATATAATTAAATATCCCTACTTTATTTCAAACTTAAACCAAAGTAAATGAAGAAATAATAAAATATTATAATTATAATTATAATATTTTGTTTATTATTATTATTATCATCATCATCATCATCATTGCTTGATTTATGTTTGGACATATAAAAACGTGTCAATTTTTTGTAAGAAAAAATATTTTTATTGGACTACTAGAATTAGACGGAACATGCATTACTTGCTTTTCATGAATTAAGTTTAGAGACATAAGAAATTGAATTAAGCTTCATATATTTGAAAATTGAGGCTATGATAATGTCTATGCTGAAAATTGTGAAATCATCTAATTAAAACGTTTAAATAGTTAAAAAGACATATTTTTATTTACTTAATTAAATCCTCTAGTATATTTTCTTACATGTGGGGTCTAATTCTTGCTCTTTTTTTTTAATGAATGATGATGAAATTTGAAGTCATGATCTCTACATGTTCTGATATCATATTCTACATCTAGAAATATGGAGAAACTCTTGGTAGAGTGAACTTCCCGATCAAGTGAGTCATGTAATGGTGAATTTAAATTTATCGATGCTGTGTATATGACTCAATAGAGGAAAACACGTACACTAGCTAGCTACCAAGAGTTTCCTCATTGTCAAACTTGGACACTAAAATTGTGGTGGAGTGATAAGTATGCGTTCATCCTTAATCAAATGTTTCAATTTCAAGCTTCAAGTATGAAGTCACACAAAGGCAAAGCTAAGATTCTAATACTATGGGTTTCTGATTTTTACAATCACTAAAAATCACAATTTCAGTGATAATATCTAAGTTTCAAATTTAATGTTTGTATATATTAATGAACTTATTGACACAAACACACTATTTGAACAAAATCTATTGAGTCGATAGACCGAATCTTCATGCGGACTACTAGCTCCGTCCTTGTAATCACATTTGCTAGGAAACGTTTGCGCTTTAAATTTAGTCAGGTCTCAATAAGGATATCAAACACCGGATGAAAACCTAAAAAACTTTTTTTTTTAAATTGTAATAATCGAGCTAGTTTTTAATTTCTAATATCAAATGGTTATGAATAAAAAGAAAAAAAGAGAACCATTATAAATGTTTGTCACTTATCTGTTATTAAGGTATCTCAATATTTTGATTTTTATACCTAAACTATGAGTAATGCAAGTTTTCAACTTGAATTATTAAACAAAGAGTAGGCGCCCGGGTGTGGTTCCCTTCTTTTGTGTCGTCATCCACGCGGTGCAACTCATAATAGTCGAACCAATAAATTTCAAATATTGAATAGTTAGGAAAACTCCTATAAATCTCCCACTTCATTGCTTCAATCAACTCAACCAATTAATCCATCTCCACACAAACATGAAGAAACTTCCCTTCTTTCTTCTCATTTTGCTACTTATAATAATTTGTGTTCACTCCCAAGTAACCCCTCCTACCCCAGCCCCAGCCCCCCTCCCACCCTCACCCCCACTCCCATCAATGATGAGGTATGTGCTTCATTAATGGCCACCAACTCTTTGCATGACACTTGAATATGGAAGGTGCAAAGAACCAATTCCTGAAAATAAATTCCTACTCCATGGCCTTTGGCCAGCAGATGAAAATGGAAATGTCATGGGAGGCACCCCTAAACCACCTGACCAAAAATGGAATGCAACTCTGGCATATATATATTCTTATACTTAGCGTTTAAGTTTTATGCACTGACGATATTATATAAAACAAAAATATTCATATAATGTTTTCTTGTATACTGCATTTAAAAATAAATTAGAAATTAGCTATAAAATTCATCGCTAGATAGCTCGTGTCTAACAAGATTTTTTGATAGGCTTAATAGATAGATAGCTATATAAGCTTGTGTTTAATTGACAACTAATTAAACACTTCAACTTTGAAAATGCATATCTAGACAACTTAACTCATCTCCATTGTGTCTCATGGTATATCTGATGTTGACGTGACATATAAATTTTGGAGATGTTTAGATGAACATTTTGTAAGTACAATGTTCATCTGACACAATGAAACGAGTTAAGTTATCTAAATATGCATTCATAAAGATATACTCCTTATATAAAATTCATTTATTTTAAGTATAGTTTTGGAACATTGCAAAGTTCACTACTAGCAAATTAGTAGTGGTCTTTCCATATTTTTAGACACCTAACATTTTTCAGTGAAAAATCAATGATATTTTAATTAGTAATAGTCTTTCCATATTTCTTAAACATTATATTCAGACAAATTACATCAGATATAAATTGATAAGGAGAGAATAATTGATTTACTTGTACTCATTCATTAGAGGTGTTTATGGCCGGGTTGGTTCGGTTTTTTCAAATATCAGACCAAACTATTTGTGTCGGATTTTTAAATTTATAAACCAAATCAAACCAATAAAACTCGGGTTTTTTCAAAAAAAATTGGGTTTTTCGAATTTTTGGGTTTTTTCGATAAAATATTCATACAAACATATAATTTACTTGTACTTCAAATATTTCTTTAGTCCTCTACCAAAATACAACTTTCCAAGGTGTTTCTTAAGAAAATAACACAAAGTATGATATGATTAATGACACTAAAATATCCAACAAAAATAATAATAATAATAATAATGAAATCGCGTAAAGCAAATATTGCAAATTAATAAGTCATAATGAAAATGATCATAATTTAAAAGTACTAAAAGAATACTTCAAAACAGCAATAAGGATCAACAACATCTCTTTTGTAAAGATGAACTTGTACAATTACTTGGAAACAAGTAAAATTATTGCCTCTGATACCTCGGATTATACTGAAAATGATATTGTTGATGCTATTCAAAAAGTATTTGCCTCGCCTACTCCTCTATCGCCAGCACTTGCATCAATATTTACATCTCTTGTACTTTGATTAACACAAAACTTTACTTGAATGAGGTTACCTTTTGCACTTATCCCAATGGGACTAAATTTATTTCATGCCCTCATCAAATACCTCATCCTCTAAGACGCTGCGATGGAGCTAATATTATGCTACCTCTTGCAAGAACTCAACCGTAAGAATTTAATTCTCTACAAAATTTACTCACATTCGATATTGAATTACTCAATTTAATTCCCCAATCGTTTGATTGGAAAATTTAAACATGTCATACATGTACATTTATTTATGATTAAGTAATATGTATATACATTATTATTACTAAATTATTATTTATTTTGTTGAATTGGGTCAATCACGTTCACTAGAAGACGATAATAGAACAATTTTATCGATAAAAATGAATATACATTTTATTGCAATCTCAAATTGATGTACTTTATAGTGGGGTAGACATGACCATTTAAACAAAAATGAAAATAATGTGCGGGAACCACTTGAAAGAAATTTATTTATATATCATCGAACTCATCAACATCAAGATCAATGATTTTGCGATTATATATATAAATAAATTTTCTAATACAAATTAAAGATATAAACAAAAGTTGTTACTCTCCCTCCTGCTTAGATCCTATATTTGCGCCAAATCATATTAATATACTATAATTAGGTAATAAATTAAGAGGGAAGTATCTATTATCAAGTAACATTAATAAATGAATAAAGTTGCATGTAAAATTTAATATCATGAACTCATTAATGTGAATATGTGATATAGAATAAGGGGTCGTTTGGTTTGAATATGAATTATGATGGGATAAGTTATGATAGGATAAGTTATGTTGGGATTAGTTATGATGGGATAAGTTGTCCTGAAATTATTTTTTATTGAGCGTTTGATTTGTTGTATTCAAAATAATATATATTGATAAATTTTAAGAACAAGTTGTTTGTTTACAAAATTACCCTTCACTTTATTTAAACTTTTTAAATTTTTCTTTGCGAGCTTTAGTTATTCATTTTTTTAAAATAAAACTTTTATTTTATTTAACTTAAATATTTTTATATATGTATCTCCATGATAAGTACCGTGTGTATTTAAAAATATAACTTTTTTCTTATTTAGCTTAAAAATAGAACGTCCCTCTTAAGTTTGTTAAAGAGAAGAAAATTTATGAGAAATCAAAATAAAATAAATATAAGAATTAGTCAAATAAATTCATAAATAAAAATTATATTTATATAGTGTAATTTTTTAATAGAAAAATATGTATAATTATCATAAAAATAAGGAGT
>JAJOOS010006819.1:0-17676 GCA_029582725.1 Solanum chiquidenum
AAAGAATAATATAATATTATTACTTTTATTATTTATTATTTCTTAAAAAGTGTGTCAAGTCAATAGTTGAAAAACTATTGTTTGAAGGAAATTTTGGACGATCATTTTAAAATAATATTTTAAGTCAAATGAATGATAAATTTGTTTTATTAATTGAAGGACATATTTAGTCATTTTTCAGTAATACGTGCATCTGCCATAATGAGGAGTACATACAAATTTCTGCAAAAGCAACTGCTCGTTTCTGTGAAAGTCTCTGTCAGTCTGCTTCCTCACCGTTGATCAAACACACCCTTCTTGTGTTGTTCTCTCTATTTTGGTTCATCATATTTCTCTCTATTTTCTCACAATTTCTCTTCTCAAGTTGAACAAAAAAAGGTTACCCACTTCAGGTATTATGCTTTAATTTGCACCTTCTATGGAAGAAATGGAGTTGCATATCATACTCTCTCTTTCGTTTCTTCAAGTGATCAGTGTATTTTTTTCACTGCTTTTTATTATACATATTTCTTTTTTTTTTGTTTGTGAACTGGGTTTCTGTTGTATACTATGTTGCGTGGTTGATAATGGATTTTTGGAAAAATAAGAAGATAAACAGTTGGGGCTTTGGTGCTTAATGACTTGAGTTTTTTTTTTTTTTTTGTGAATGATCTCACGATAATATTGCTATATTTTAGCAACACAGTATAATAGTTTAGTACTTTATTATTATAGTTATTTTGTTGAAATGTTGGTGGTACTTCTGAAATTAAATGATGTTTCTGGAACTAGCATTGTTTTGGGGATCATATGTGTTTGTTCAGAGTTTATTGATTATGTTTGTTTTTATCTTTTGAATAATATCAATTTTATGGTAGCTAAATGATGAATATTTCGGTTTGATGGACCCCCATTTGTAATGTAATTTGTGAATGGTGTTATTTTTCTTTCCCTTGTAAAATATCTACTCTAATGGATACAACTGACCCCTATTGTAGCTGTTCTGAATGTATTTGTTTCTGATCTGTGTTTATATTGAGTTTTTCCTGGGAAGTTATCAATGATACCTTGTTCCTGTGGTGGGGTGGGGGGGAGAGGGTTTGTCAAGGGAAAAAATATTATATGGGTTTTTCACTGCTTTTTATTATACATATTTCATTTTTTTTTTGTTTGTGAACTGGGTTTCTGTTGTATACTATGTTACGTGGTTGATACATATGAAAAAAGGAAAAAAAAATGCTGATAGTTAGGGCTTTGGGGTTTAATGACTTGAGATTTTTTTTTTGAATGATACATAACATTATAGTTTAGTACTTTAATTATTGCAGTTATTTTGTTGAAATGTTGGTGGTACTTCTGAAATTAAATGTTGGATTGTGGGCTATTCTGGAGAATGAAGCTGTAGAGATAACAAAGTAAAACCTGTCTTTTGCTATTTTCTGAACTACAAATGATCTGTTGTTGTGTCCACCTACTGTTATTAGGTCTGCGTGTCAGTTTTTCATTCTGGTATTATTTGATTTTGTACTAGTTTTTTCTTCTTCTTTTCGTTTTTTGCGTCTTTAATGTATCATGAAAAATTGTTATATGAGTAAGAGAAATCCTTTTGACATATGGGGATGACCTGTTATCCGCCAATATGTTATTTTTTGCTATGCCTTGTTCTACCTCTGCATTGTCTTTTTCGAACTGATTTGTTATGTGTTACTTGAGCCTCTCTATCTCCATGAGATAGGGGTAAGGTCTTGGGACACTCTACCCTCCCAAACTCCACCTGTTGGAACACACTGGGTATGTTGTTGTTGATAAATAGCATAAATGACTGATTAATCATGTGTTATTGATGCAAGTTTTTGTTAACTATGACAAATAGGTAGACACTTCCAAATTATTGTTCATGGCATCATCGGACGAAGAGGGTGAAATTGTTCCCAACTGCATAACCAATTACCATTTTGTTGATAGCAATGGAGGAGTTGCTTCATTTTCCATTTTGCCTCTTCAGTGGGGTGAGGATGACATACTTGGGGAACTGAACTCAGAGATATTTTTGCGTGGAACTGCAGATGATGGTCTTCAGCCCATCTATAAGAAGGTTCTAGCATGGAGATTTGAACTTTCTTATGCCCTGCCAGAAATTCATGTGCTCTCCAAAGATAAAATCTGGATCAAACTTCTTAAACCCCGAACAGGTTATGTAGATACTATCAGAACAGTACTCATCACTGTTCATTTCCTCCACTTTGTGAAGAAGAACCCAGACACAGTTGGAGGGATTGTGTGGAATTACATTGGGAAAAGTTTAAGGTGCTGAAAGTCACACCTAAATCCTTTAAATGTTTTGTTGCCAAATTTGGTTATAATGGAATCTACTAAATCAGTTCTTTTAGTGCATATGAGGTACTACCTTCTAAAGATGATCTACTAGAGCACATGCCAACAATCAAAGAAGCTGCAAGGAGGGATAAAGATTTATCTAATTCCAAGGTTGTGATGCTTTAGTTATTGGTATAACATGTTTGTTGTTGTGTTGACTTTCTGCATAGCTATCTAATTCTTTTGGTGTGTAGGTCGCTGAATGTAGTTTCAAAGTATGTCTCTTTTCTGTAAGACCAGTGAGAGTTTTGCACCTAAGGGTGTATCCTAGTGGGTCAATGAAGTGGCTTGTAAATCATGAGGTCTCACGTTCAAATCTGTAATACTTGATGATTTCTTCTCATCTGTCGAAGCCTTGATGGCTTGAGAGTCATGAGGCTTAAGTTATGTTTCAGTGTAGCATGACTATCACTATCTGATCCTTATTTGAGTGTCAGTTACTGGTCTATCATTTACTTGCTTTTGAACTAGTTCTTCTTCTAGTTGCTAATATCCTACCTTGCTGTGCTCTCACCTGCTTCTGCTTTTTCACTGCATATACATTATCATTTCCGGCATAATTCTATACTGAAATTTACATTTGAAAACAGAGTTTTGATGCATTTATTTTGGAGACATCACGAAAGAGGATACACAGTTATGAGGTTAGATGCAATTTATATGTTATCTCATTTTATGCTTAATCAAGAATTATCAGTTCTTACTTGTGGCTTGTCTAGCAGTGCAATCAAGCAAAAAAGAGACCCCGGTTTATTATTGAGACCGATAACGATGCTGATAGTGGTGGCGATGATGATGCAGTTGACGATGAACAATTTGATCATGTTTGTGCTCTTTGTGATGATGGGGGAGAACTTCTATGGTAACTCAACATTTCCAATATAAGCTCTCTATATATTGTCTAGGTGTAAACATTAAAAATGGGCAAAGAAAAGAAAAATTTGGTAAAAGTAATTAGAACATAGAAGGGCTAAAATTATACATAACTCAGAAAGTGTTACCCATGATTCTAGGAAGAACTTGAGTACATCATATGATCATTTGCTTTTTTTTCTCTTTTTCTTTATTAGTTAATGGTTTATTGTTATTAAAGGGGGAAATCCCTTGTACTAGCTACTAGGTATATATACAAAAGTAAAAGAATTTCAAACAGAGGTATGTTTCTCTGCTAGGAGCATCAACCATCTATACTGATTGTAATCTCATGGGTGCGCCCAAAATTTGCAAGAAGACGAAAACACAACTTTTGAATGTAATTAAATCACTTCTATGCCCATTGATTTCTTTCTTTAGAGATAATTTATAAGGGTGGCAAAGGGGCATATCCCATGCTTTATTTCTTCCTTCTTATCATTCTGATTTCCAGCTATGGAGCATGTACCGTACCCTTGTTACCCATTCAATTTTGAACTGGTTCAAAGCGACACCCCTTAATCAATATGCTAGCAAATGATAGCTGACATCTCTTGATCCCCCCACCCCCACCCCCACCCCCACCCCAACGCGTGTATTAACATGAACATCAAACCTTCTTCTTTCTACTTCTCGTGTAATTTCTCTGTTGTGAAGATGGTTCATGCTGCTAAGTGCAAACCATTCAAAGAAGTGGTGCTTTAGGATTCCAGACTAAAAAGTGAGGGTTAACCACACCCTCCTTAGCAGGCTATATAGTATAATGATTTCGTTGTGAATGACTTATTTCTCTATCCTTCCAATTCCATGTATCTTGACTCGTGATTGATATTTGTTGCTTATAGAATAGCTCAAGATTTGGAGCTTCACAAAATTTGATCTTACAAATCTCTACTAAATTTTAGGTCCTTCGGAATTTCCCCTTCCTCCTTGATACTAGTTTATCTGAATAATGTTAGTAAATTGTTGGTAGGATATGTTGGAAATTGTGACCTAGTGGTTAAAAGTCCACTCTACATCACATAGGACTGGGTTCATTCCACCAAACATCTAGCCTTTCCCCAATATTCACAAACTCACCCTCCAAAATAATTTAAAGGGAAAGTTATTAGTCCCAATTGAATGCTATGGAACATAACTCCAAATAATAATTCTTCAAGTCTATGATCCCTAGCCTCCACTATACTTTCCTTCCCCTCCACCCAAGAAATATGAAGAGAAATTGATATTTGTCCTGTCAGTTCATTCTCAGAGCTAAGTAGCATGGACTCTTCACTTTTGGTACTGTATCCTGTCGACAAGACATGGGTGTGTGGGATCCGTAACGGATATGGTCAATTGATTTTGGGCACTTTGATCAAAATCGATTGAGAAATATGCAACTATTTCTGAAATCAAAACAAAAGCTAGGTGAATTCATAATTTAGACATGTTTTTTTATTGTAAAAAGATATTTCAATTTAAAGGTCCGCATCAGAAGGTGCTTTAAAAATATTTACATGTCAATATCATTGTTGAATGTGCAATGAACTTAAGCAGCCTATCATGACCTCTACATCATTTGCAGTAGCCATGTTACACCAAAAAACATGCAAGGAGATGCATTTGTATTTAATAATAATTATATATTCAAACTTGCTGTCAGAAATTCGTGCATTCCTTCCAAATAGTCCACCATAATTTAGGCATATTTTTATAACTCTACATTTAAAATATTTGAAATACTTTTATCCAAATCTCCACACCCGTATCCATACCTGGATCTGTACCCCCAAATTTTAAAATTTAGATCATGAAGGACTCAACCTCTAGATCTGCACCCATGCCGGACACCTGCACCTGAGTCCGAGCAACTTAGTTTCTCAGAAGTAAGCTGGTCTGATCTAATTAACTGAGATCATAACACAAGTAACTAAAATTTATATTGGACTAAATCATCTGGCTCCTGTCTAAAGCTAAAAGATGTTAGAGAAAAAAGAGGTTAATAGAGGAGATCAGCATTGAACTCTTTTTAAAGGAATCATCTTTTTTGTTGCTGCCTTTGGATTGTATAAATTGTTTTTTTGTATAGCATTTTTCCATGGATTTACCTTCATTCATTAGTGTGATTTTAATCCTAAGATGTTTGGGAAAAACTATGGTATATGTCCTTCAATGTTTGCAGAGTGTTGTACTGCTTTAATGTTTTCTGTCTGAATGCTGTTTGTCAGTTGTGAAGGCCGCTGCATACGATCTTTCCATCCGACCGTGGAATCTGGAGCTGAATCTTCTTGTGAATCTCTTTCTTACAGAAATCACCAAGTAGGAGTCTGAAAATTTTGTTCCTTGTCCTGGTTTCTCAAAATTTTGCTGCTTCTTTTTATATTTTGTCATCATTTAAGGGTTTATCCAACTGCACTAGGAAGTGCTTCAAGCTTGGTTGTTTGTAAAGTTTCAGCACGTGACTTCCCTTAAACAATAAGATAGAAGTTTTAACATATGGCTGTTTCACAGGCAATCCAGACCTTCTTGTGCAAAAATTGCCAATATCAACGACATCAATGTTTTGCTTGTGGCTTGTTGGGGTCTTCTGACAAATTAACTGGTGCAGAGGTTTGAATTTCTTGTCCTTTATACACATGAAAATCATAAGGGTAGAATCAACAAAATGCCAAATTTTCTATTTTCTTCTTTGACTTGGAAGATAAAATTTCGCAAATCTATGTTATAAGCTCTGTCCCTTTTTTTTTTCTTCTTATTTCGAAAAGGTAACACTTTGTATTATAGACCCTACTGAAACCCCCTTTACAAAAAGTAAGCAGTTAAAACAGAAAAAACTCCTCAATTCTAGCAAGATTCAAAAACTTCTAGGATAGCTTTTGCATCTAGGGGGGTACTCTTTGTACACTAAAAACATAATAACAAAATACAGTCGGTTTTAATCTTCTGTAATGTTCTACTTCTGTCTTCAAAACACCTGGCATTCCTCTCCTTCCAAATAGTCTGCCAAATACAAGCTGGAATGGTTCTCCAGTAGCTCATGTTCTTTGCACCAATCCCAGCTTCTTCCCAACTAGAGAGAGTGTCAACAACCTTGCTAGGCATTGTCCAATGTATGCCTCTGAGATTGATGAGAATCTTCCATAGTAGGTCAGCAATTCTGCAGTACAAAAACAAATGCCAACTGTCTCTGCACATAAACAGCAGTTGTGAGTTGTGACTAAGATGATATTTCTCTTTCTCAAGTTTTCATGGGTCAGTACAAACTCCTTTGCTTGCAGCCATGAGAAGCATGCCACCTTCAGAGGTGTTCTGGCTTTCCAGACTTGTTTCCATGGCCACTTTGTGGTCTGTGGAAAGGTCACGTCAAGGGTCATGTACCCTGAACTCACTTTGTAAATCCCTTTTCTGTGTCCATTCCACCATAGTCCGTCCATCCCATCCTTTAGCCCTTGGAAGGTTTCAAGTGTTTTAAGAGCTCAAGCAGTCTTTGGATTTCGCAGTCATTCAAGCTTTTTCTGAAAATTAAATCCCAACCTTGAGGAGACCACATGTCAACCACAGTTCTGTCATGTTATTGAGCTAAATCAAACATGCCTGGAAATATCTCTAATAAACTTTTGTTGCGTAACCATATGTCTTTTCAGAAGGCAGATTTGTTGCCGTCATGCACTTTAATGACAGTATGGTTCTTTAAAGTAGTCCACCATTTTCTTATGGATCTACAGACTGTTACACCATAAGGATTGTTTGCCACCTTGGTAACCCAAGCATCCATCTCCCCATACTTCATTCTGATCACATCACTCCACAAAGATTGTGATTCTTGAGCATATTTCCACAGTCACTTCAGTTATAGGGCCTTTGATTCTTCAAGTTTTTAATGCCAATGCGTACTTGCTTGAGTTCTGTCCTTATTGTTGAGAAAACTGATTTTAACAAATAAACAGATTTCATTAATGATTACATAGGATCTTTTATTTCTGTTTTTTTATTTTATTTCATTTCATTTGGTTAATGTCTTTTGGGTTTGAAAGTTTTATTTTGTGACTCAATCTTGTTTTATATCACTCATCCCCTATCCCCTATCAATTTACGAGGAAGATAAATATTTAGTTATAGTAAACGACATGTTTTTCTCATGCTTAAGTCTATCAAATGATTCAAATCATTGTCAGAGCTTTTACATATGCACAGGTTTGAAAAATCTTTAAACATTAAAGAAAACGCTAGATCTAGACAAAAGGCAAGGTATTGGAGAGTGGAGAGAAGGGGTAGCTTCTCTCTCCTATCCTGTACTCTTTTTACCGTACTGATTGTTTCATTTTTCCTAGCGTCTCTGGACCATCCCTAGACAATGTTTGAGAAGTTTTAATATCTGATTTTGCATTATGCTTCTACATTTCTAGTTAAGCACTTCCAAAGTGGTCTTTTCAATTTTTTTCCTTTGTAGTCCTTAGCGGGGATATTGTAGTTTTCTCTGTGTTAGAATGTCAACATAATGCACTGGATTATTCATTGTAAATAAGGGCCTGCTTAGACGTGTGATATGAAATCATGATTTGAAGTTGAAGTTTTGTTTGGACATGCAATTAGGATTTTTTAAGTTGTATTTTTTCTCATAAACATGAAAACCCTACAAGTTGTGAAAACTATCAAAATTTCTCCAACTCTTACGCATCTTATCAAATGAGCAAACCATAGTTCATAAACAAGATATCGGAATATCCTAAGGCATCGGATTAATAAATCACATATCTCCACATTCCCTTTATAAATAAATGTTTGGTAATTACAAACTTCCAAATACACATAATTTTATATAGATCCACTAGTCAACAATAGTAGTAACTAGTTACTCTTTAATATAATCCTCAATTAAGTCCTCTCACATGGTACAGTCAGTCTCTTCATGCCGAGCATTAGTCTTTTTTTATTAAAAAAAATACTAACTTATGGGTCAAGTTTTACATTTAAAAAAAATTGAAATTATGATTTGGAATCCAAATCATGTTTTTTTAGGAGAATTTAGGATTTGAAATCATGATCCCAAATCGCATGTCCAAACGCTGTTTTGAAATCATGACTTCATATCACATGTCCAAATACAAGCTAAGACAAGAGTCTTCTCTTGTGGTATCTGTGGAATAACTATTTTCTGAATCCACACATGACTCAAATCTCGTATAACTTGAGCTGACTCTGTATCTAAGTTGCAACAGTGTCATGTCATTTTTCTTCATTCTTGTGTCCAGAGGCTGATTTTGCTAGCATGAAAATGGTAGTACATGTTACCTTCTGGAACAATGCAAATAATTTGTCATATAATAGAATATGCTTATTCTTCTACCTATCTGATCTCTGTTTTGCTCAAATGAAGAGAATTGGAAGATGGTTGGAATTTCTGCAGTTTAACCAGAGCCATTTCTGATTCCCAGAATATGGACGAATTGGGAATTGGATAATACTGGAGATACTGATATATGTTTCTTCTACATATTTTCCAATTCTTCATATCACTGTTATTCTATTTTGATATCCAAATTGCTCACCTATGTTTAATTTGCACAATGTCCCCAAGGTCTTCCCTTGCATTTCGGCAACTTGTGGACACTTCTTTCATCCTAAATGCGTCTCAGAGTTGCTTTATCCGGGTGATAAATGTCGAGCCTTAGAGCTGCAGAAGGAAATCGTAGCTGGAGAATCATTTACTTGCCCTGCTCATAAATGTGCAGTTTGCAAGCAAGGGGAGGATAAGAAGGAATATGAGTTGCAATTTGCAATTTGTAGACGCTGTCCAAGGGCATATCACCGCAGATGCTTACCAAGGTTTCCTTGATCCTATTGTCTTGATTTTGAGTGCTTTGATTAAATAATACTTGAGGACAGAAGTATTGGGCATCTCATGTTTTGTGTTTTCTGGTTGACTTTTCTAAGATGTATTTCTTGTGAGCCCTCCCATTATGACAAAAACATCCAGAAAAGGGCTTGGAATGATCTTTTGCCCAGACGTATCTTGATATACTGTATGTAAGTTTCATCTGCAACTTCAGGAATCATGAACCATTCATGTTCTTAATATCTGTTAAAAGAATTACCAAAACCTACCTCTGCCCAGGGACCACAAGATCATTCCTAAAATTGGGACTCCAAAAAGGGACCATATCGTGTTTCCACATATTGATGGGAAAGGAAACTCACAATCCTCAGGACTTCCATCAGGACCTGTGAGGATGCTCTCACGAAGGAGTAAGGTTCTTGGTGCTCTCACTGAAACAAGCTTCTTGCACATGAAAAGGCCTTTTGAGGCGGGGAACAATGCTACTGAAGTTGGTGATTCTTATGGAAAAGGTGCTACATGGCTTATACAAGCTCTTGTTCTGTAATTGGTCAAAGCTATTAAGTCTATTAAAGATTTACATCTATGTCAGGAAAACAATTGAAGCCTCCAACACAGGAAAGAGGCAAATCGAAGGTGCCACTAAAGTTGGTCTGTGCCCCACAAAGTACTTTTAGTGGCAAGACGGTGAATGTCCGTCCAGTTATGCCTGTGATGAAGAAGACCAGCATTACACAGCAATTGGCTGATAATGAAATGAAAAAGAGGTACTCAATGGACTTCATCATGTTCTTAAAGTTGAATCATCCTTCCGTTTTCCATCCAAGATATAACTTTTAATGGATGTTAAATGCATTTGGTTAACCTATTTACTTTGCATTTGATACTTGGTTTGCAGAATGATGACTTTGATAAAAAACTCCACCTCTTTGTTTAATGTGGAGGAATTTGTGAATGAGCAGTACCGGAAATGTATAGATAGTAACTCTCAAAAAAATTTCACAGACAAGGCCATTACCTTGGGAAAAGTTCAGTGTTCCGTAAAGGTATATCTACTGGTTCAGCATTGAAGAGAATGTAATCAGTTTTTCTTTTTATTTCTTCTGCAGTTTCCTCTTATATAAAACATTCCTCTTTATTTTCTGGACCAGGCTATTCAAGTAGCGTTGAAGAAACTAGATGAAGGATGCAGCATTGAAGACGCCAAAGCTGTCTGCGAGCCAGAAATTCTTAGTCAGATTTTCAGATGGAAGGTTGCTCCACAGGACCTAAAATGTTCTTACCTATAAACACAGGCTTTACTACATTATTGCTCCTGACTTGATGTGTTATTTTGTGATTAAATTTTTGACGAGTTTCTTGCTCCACAGATTTACTCTATGTTGTGCAGTAAGTTCCCTTGTTGGGTGATATATAGGGAATGCATGTCATGTCCAACAATTCTGAAAAAAAGAGGAGTGTCGAACACAGGGAGTGCATGTCATGTCCAACAATTCTAAAAGAAAGAGGAGTGTCGATATGACAACAACAACATACCCAGTGTAGTCCCACAGAGTGGGGTCTGGGGAGGGTAGGGTGTACACAGGCTTTACCTCTACCTCAGGGGTGAGGTAGAGAGGCTGTTTCTAATAGCCCTCAACTCAAGACAAAAACAATGTAGAAAAAGACGTAATGAAAGTACAAGACAATTGAAAATAACAAAAACAAGAGATAGTAGTAGAACAATACTACAATCTACAAGAAACAACAAATAGTAACATAAGTGGAAGAACACGAAACTACAAGAATAGTACTACGGCAGGAGTGTCGATATGACATATCATATATACTTGGAACAGAAAGAAAGGATAAAGAAAGAACTTTTAGGGTTTAAATCAGCCCTGGAAAAGCTTAACACGGCCTAGTTCTCTTTGGAAATGTTGGCCCATGAAAAATACTTGACAAAACACCATTTTCAAGAAAGAGAGTTGGTTCATATTAGTGACATCTTTTGGTTGGAGCTAAATGAACTATATCAATAGAAATGTAGTACATCTGTTACTTCTTTTTAACCAACAGCTGAGATTTTTATCTTGCTTGGATGGTGGTGATCTAGTTGTAGCCTGTAGGAGTATATTAGATTATTGAACTTACTACTTGCACCAACAGAATTCTAATGCACTTCTACAAGTTTCCATATGTGATTAGCAAGATGCTGTCATAGCTACGGGTTAACCGTCTCCATGATAACATAAATTATTTTGTGCAAGAATATAATAACTCCCTTTGATGGTCTAGCTGTTACCTAGTCCAAAAATTAAACCAAAAATCTGCCTCAGCTGCTGGAAGTTCCTGCATCAATGCATGCTTGGAGCCCGATCCTTTATTAGCTCGTGGAATAGAATTACTAGCTCTTCTTTCTTATGCACTTTTTAGATTTCTCTAGATCGTTTCTTGCTAAAGACTAGGCAAATAATTCATGCACTTGAAGGTAGTCTCTAAACTTGCATGCATTGCATCACAACAAGTTGTATATCACAACAATTAAGTTTTTAGGTTCCACCGAATGTTGTTAATTATTTTCAAGAGTTCAATCTTATTGGTGTGAGAAGAAGAAGCTATCCTATGTCAGTATTTGGAGAATCGGCACCATAAGCTTTGTATTAGTATGGAAATGTTAATTTGTTTTTCTTTTTCTTTTTCGGGAAATGTTTATTTCGTTCACCTTGATGTTCTCAATATCTTGCGTCATCTTACATAATACAATATGCTAGATATTTATCTCAGTGTTAATAACCTATTCCTACACAAAGCTATGGTTATCCTTTCTGTACTGGAGACTGTTATTTCTACCTTGAATAGTTGGTAAATACAGCTAAAAAATCTTCTTTGGCAGTGTTGACTGATTGCAAGAAGATTTTTTTAATGGAGGGTGTAATTGGTGATTCCTTTTGCGTCTATTGCTTTACCTATCAAATATGACCATGATATGAAAATCTAGACACATACCTTCTCAATTATGGATACTGGGAGTTCCTGCAGTTTATGGATCTTTGTTTTCTACTCAACATTTCAATCTCTGTCAAATGACTTGCCAATCATTTCTATTATTAAGCTGTATTTGAGCCTTCAATGGTTGTTTTTGATTGACTATCTGATGAATGAGTTGCAAATATTCATTTCTCTCTTGTATGTTACAGAAGAAGCTTGGATCTTATCTTGCCCCTTTTCTTAATGGGATGCGCTATACATCTTTTGGTCGCCACTTCACGAAGGTGGACAAACTGAAGGAGGTATGTCCTGTTTTTGCATATTGTTATTAGATCTTGTATCTTGATGGATATGTTGTTGTATCTTGTATCTCAATGGGAGTGATAATATAGCTGCATCTCACTAGTAAACCCTGTCTTACATCTTCAGAGTTTTTCTAATCGATGCAACTTTAAAACAAACTCAACAAATACTAGTCAACAACCCTGTCTTCCATCGTCATAGCTTTTCTATTCGATGCAAGGCTAAAACGTACCCCAGAAACATTACATGAGGAAACAGATTAATACCCTGGAATTTTGTATGCATGTTTTCAGTTTTCTAACAAGGTTCACCCAAAAAAGAATAAAAACAAGGTTTACCAGAAGTGCTTCCTGAAAGTAAATAGAGCTGTATAGTTTCCGAATATGACGTAGAAGTTGCAATAACAAATTTTAAACTCTCTCTCATTTGGCTAATCGTAAATAAAAGTCAAGATAATCATTCAGAATATTGTAATAGAATATTATTGATGATTATGTCTTTGTTGAAAGTCAAGAGAGCTATTAAGCTAGCGTTTGGTCATAGATTCCCAAATATTTTTGGCCAGTCATTTTTGGGTGAAGTTCACCATGTGTTTGAACATAGTTTTTGGGGAAAATATTTGACTTAAAGAAATATGATTTATATCCATAAGTTTTAAAAACTATTAAAAATCTCATAAGTTTGTATTATCATTTTATGATGAACATGTTCTGTGATAAAAAATAAACTCATAAATTATAAGCTCCAACCTGCTTATAAAAAATATTTCCAATTTTTATATTTACATTACTTTTAACAAGTGCTATGGAACAATACCATTACATACTTGAGAGTCAGATAGCAACAAACACATCATAAACATAAATACAATACATAAGTTGAGTGAGTGCCTTCATGGTGTGTTTCTCAAGCTTGCCAAGTTGGGATTAATAAATGTTGGGGTGTTATTATAAAATATAAAAGTTTGGGGTAAATTTTAATTTTTTAAAAGTTCCAAAAAAATTGAATTTGGCCTGAAAACTAGTTTGTTTTTTTTATATAGTTTTTGGGAATTTGTTTTTTTTTTGCCAAAAATTGACATGTTATATGGCCAACTCTTTTTGCCAAGTTTTATTTCCAAAAACTACTTCTACTCCTTATGGACAAATGGATCCTAAGTATGGCTTTGCATAATCTTTGAGTTGAAGTTGAAATATAGGATTTGAAGTTGGAAAATGGTCCGTGGAAGTCACGTTTGGACATGAACTTGGATGGCAAGTTGAAGATTTGAAAAGTTTCATTTGAAATGCTCATTCAGACTGCTATTTCAATATTTCACTTGAAGTTCAAATAATATTTTGCTTGAATTTCAAATAATTTTTCACTAGAAACCCAATATTTCATGGCCAACCATTATTTGCAAATATTTTTCAATACGTAAACTGTTGACATAATTATTTGATGGACAAGCAAGCCATTAAGAATGCTGTGTGGAAATCTAATGATTATGTCATGATAGTTAGGAATCTTTTTGTATGTAAGGGATTGTATTAGTTATGCTGAGATTATTTCTTATGCAGTGTTTGGTTTGGTGTATTAAAAATAACATGCATTGTATAATTCCTAAAAAAATATTTATTTACAAAAATACTCTCCTCAAATATGGGGAAAGGATGTGGAAAAGGTTTTGAGGGGCATTTGTGTTTTTAATCATGGCATGCATTAAAACCCTTTGCATTACTAATACAATGGATTTCCATATTAGTTATACATTCCTTTAATATCAATTAGAGTGTATTACTAATGCATACATAGGTGAAAAAGTGTACCAAACAAGGTATTAGTAATACACAAAGCTAATGTATGCATTATTTTTTCTAATGTACTTTACCAAATGACCTATCAAGAAAAGAGAAAGAAGAGATATTGGGGAATGAATAGCTTAATTATTCCCTCAAGCAAGTTGGCACTTTTGTAATGGTTACAAGTAATCCAAAAATGGAAATGAGAATAATTCCTATTCCTAATTTACACTATTACAAGGATTGTAAATCATTTCCAATACAAGGAATGATCACTTAGCTTGTTTACTTGTTCCAAACATTAACTTTCTTAACTCCCTCTCAAGTTGAAATTATAAAACGGTGTTGTCAAAAGCACGCTTAAGCCCAGAAGCGAGGCTCAAAACATGTTGAGCGCTTCGCCTCACCTCACTAAGGATGTTGTTCAGTGTCGTCTTTAAGGTTTTAAGACAAATTTCCCTTGCGAACGAGCGTCTCCTGAAGAGGCTACACCAAGCAATTGTTATTTCACTTTATCGTAATTTTTTAAAAATTTCTTTGTCCATATATTTGTTATTCATTGCTTATATTTATTAGTCTTGGACTAAACATATACTCCATGAATTTGTGATTATTTTTCTTTCTATTTTCGCCTTTTCTCATTTAAGCCCATACTTTATTTGCTCTTTGCACTTAAAGCCCCAATAGGTCTTAGAGCTTTTATGTACTTCTGATAACATTGGTATATAATGTACATTAACATTCTTAGTACTCCCTCTCTAGTTGGGATGTATACAATGTATGCTCCTAACTTGATACACATTTGCTCAATACTACGGCTGCAAATTGGTTTTGTAAGAATATACGCCACAAACTGATCATTCAAGTTGATGAAACATGTCATAATGCAAATACTTGTTTGGACCATCAGTATTTGAATATACTGAATTTTGGTGTTCAAATTACTGGTATAGTATTTAAATACTAGTTTAAGGAGTAGTTAAAGTGAAATAATGGTTTCCATTTACAAATATTCAACTTTCACATACTTTGTGAGATAAAGTTCATTTCCAAACACAACTGCAACTTCCAAATACTCCTTTTCAACTTCAACCAAATTTTCCCAAATGCCTACGTTATATTTTAATATATAACCTACTTGTATTTTGCACTTGCAGCACATGACATTATATTCTATCCCACTATTTTTTTGTTGCCCGTAGTCATAAATGGTATCAAACTTATTATGTGTTTTTATGCAAATTAGAGGCTGAATCCTTGTGCAGGTGGTTGACAGACTAAGATGGTATGTGCAGGATGGTGACACGGTATAAAGTCCTTATGAGTTTGCTTCTTTATTTCCTTGTAGTTGTCTCTCTTCTTGTATTAACATCATAACCTGCCTATCTTTTCTTTTGCTTCTTTATTTCCTTGTACTTGTCTCTCTTCTTGTATTAACATCAAAACCTGCCTATCTTTTCTTTTTTACTTTTGATGTGGGTGTAAATTGTATTTTGTCGACTTAAAAGGTGATTTCTGAATTTCCAAAAAATTTCAGTCTGCCTATTTTTTGTAAAATTCAGATTACAAATTCAGTTAAACAGATTCTTTTACTCCTTCAATTTTGTCATTGATAAATTTGTTCTCAGAACCTTTGATATTTTCAGTTAAACATCTATTGTCATGCACTTGTTTACTTTTTTTTTTGTTTCTTCTTCTTCCTTCTCTGTCAAGGGTCTATCAGAAAAAACAACCTCTCTACCCCCACAAAGGTAGGGGTAAGGTTTGTTTATACCACGCCCTCCCCACACCCCACTTGTGGGACTATACTGGGTATGTTGTTGTTGTTCTTCCTTCTCTTATCTTGTTCAAAGGATTGCAGCTTTACATACTTCCTTGAATGCTGAGGCGTTTCTTGTTCAGATAGTCGATTTCTGCTGTGGATCCAATGATTTTAGCTGCTTGATGAAAGAAGAACTAGACAGAATGGGGAAAACATGCCAATTCAGAAATTTTGATCTTGTACAAACAAAGGTAAATTATTTCATAACAATCATATCAGCTACCTTCATTTTGATTATCTGAATTACAGGTGAACCAGATTCCTGCTGGGAATTCTGTTTTTTTTTTTGGGGTAAAACACAGTAAATTAGAGTTTTTCTTATATTTTCCTCTTTCAGCAACTGTTCTTGTGTGATTGTTGTTGGATCAGTCATTGAGTAGGGGCCCTTCATCTTACAACTAGCTAGTCTTTTTTACTCCAGTCAAACAATACCTTAAGATTTGTTCATTAACCAAATGTTACAACGTAGCACTCGATAACCAACATGTGGTATATTATTATGCAAATAAAACGTGGTGGGTTGTAACTAGAATGATGAAAGAGAATGAAAATGTGTAGTATGGTTTTTTCTTTATCATTGGTAATTGAGGGATGAGTTATTCTTTTAGGGCATGGTGAAGTTTCTACGTGTGTGAATACTATTTAGCTTCAGTCTGTGTTGTCAGACACAACATAGGTTGAGCAGAGAGATCCTCCAATTTCACTTGGAAAATGCCTCATAGACACAAGAGGTCACCAATATAGTAAACAATTTCTACTTCTGGACAACAGACCATCCTTGACAATTAGGTTCTTCGCCACTTATAATGCTCCATCAAGTGAGAAGATTTGCTTGTTAAGAACATTGCTTTAAAATCTGACTGAACTTACCACATCTAACCTAGTCAACTCGACTTCGTTAAATAGTTTGACTCTTGAAAAAAGACTATGATCAGTCATGATTAAAGCTCAATCTACTCACCAGGATATAGGGAGTATTTAGTTTATCGAGCCAATTCAAAAGCACATTACTATTTAGTACAAGTTATTCACGACATCTGAGATGCTAGAGAGTCAGTAGTTTCATATAGTTATGAAAGTATTACCATACATATTCCTTTTATCAAAGCATTATGAGCAAGGTTTAAATTTTTAACTCATCAGATTTTCAATTTTTCTCAAAAAAAAGATCTTCAATTTTTCTCAACTCACTGAGTAATACAGTCCATTCTTTAGGTTTCTGTCTTTAGACTGTTGTTTAACTGAATACTCTGTGTGCTTTGATGCTTCACAATAGCACGCATCTGATTGATTTCTGGAGATTGATATAGATGTTACTCTTTTTTATTTATTTTATCTTGTGCTGATTTTGCAACTATTGCTTGAACTAATAGGGCATTATGAACCATCATTCTATAAATTACAGAAAAAACAGGTTGTCTTGGACGTTTTTGATAGATTGAACGGTAGAGGGAAGGGAGGGGATAGCGTTAATGCATTTGTACACCTATGTTAGTCTCCTCTTGTGTACTTCCCATGCAAACTACGAATATGAAACTTTCCTCCCACTTTTGCTCTATTTCCTTCAAGTCCACATTGCCCCTATAAGATTGGTTGCTTTGTATTCATTAACTTAGTTGCCTTGTCTAATTTTGTCTTATAAGTTAATGAATAACTTCTTGAGATTTCACAACTTTCCAGAATGATTTCAACTTTGAGAAGAGGGATTGGATGAC